>PNEQ01019510.1:0-22415 GCA_003012365.1 Medauroidea extradentata
GTGGGAGCCATGGAGCACTCAGGGTCTCTCAGATGTACCAGAGGGGAGGAACCCCACCAGAGAGTGCTCATGTGATGACCAGCCACCCCGCCCAACATCTTGCAACTACACTCCCTTCACTACCACGGTGGGAGCCATGGAGCACTCAGGGTCTCTCAGATGTACCAGAGGGGAGGAACCCCACCAGAGAGTGCTCATGTGACGACCAGCCACCGCGCCCAACATCCTGCAACTACACTCCCTTCACTACCACAGTGGGAGCCATGGAGCACTCAGGGTCTCTCAGATGTACCAGAGGGGAGGAACCCCACCAGAGAGTGCTCATGTGACGACCAGCCACCGCGCCCAACATCCTGCAACTACACTCCCTTCACTACCACGGTGGGAGCCATGGAGCACTCAGGGTCTCTCAGATGTACCAGAGGGGAGGAACCCCACCAGAGAGTGCTCATGTGATGACCAGCCACCGCGCCCAACATCCTGCAACAAACCACATTCCCTTCGCTCATTCAAATACTCTTAACACGTTGAACACATACCGACACCTAAATAGTCAGGCCATAACCTAATGCAGCCACCTGCGCTTTCGGGGTCTAGAAGTCCGGAAGCGGTAAGGGTGACATAGTAGGCTCATCAGGCCTCCCTCTAGCCTCTAATTGCAAGTCAATGAACTGACGTCTAGTCTTTTCGCTGACGTTCGCCTCTATGACACTTTCAGTTGTGACTATTAATTATTTTGAGTAATGACCGCACCTTCCAAAGTATTCTGTTACAGCATTTTTATTCCTTAAGAAACTGCAAAATACACCCATTTTTGCCATTTTCAGAGGGTGGAAGTAAATTTGAGAGATAAGTGCAGGAGTTAAAATAGGTAAAATCACGTGTAACATTCTTCGATATCTATTCCTAAGCAAGCATTTCTTACACACGCTGACCACTTTTTTTTTTTTTTTTTTAAATTCTTATTAAGTCCAATGGTCTGCATGGTGTTCGGCGGCTTGGATCAACGGGCACGTTAAGACAACGGGCTCTCATTTACGCTATATTTCGTAATTTTATATATTCTTTAAATACTGAAAGGGCGCATATGTCGTAAAATCGTCACATATGTGCTGAATATTGTTTTACTGAGTGTATTTTAGTAACTTTTTAAAAAAATATTCTTGGTAAATTATTAACATCGAGAAAGTTTCTTTAAGTTGATAAGTATCAAAATGCATATGCCTACGTATTTAAAAAATTAGGCCACATAGAAAATATATTTTCCAGGCGTTCATGTGACGGTCTTAGAATATATAGGCCTACTCTCTTTAATTATTAAAAAAATCAATAAGTAAATCGGCATGCTCCAACTGACCATGTGTTTGTGGGAGTGAAGCACGCCGCCAAGGGTGGTTTTCACCAGCTCATCTGGTGCAATATCGCTTCTACAGCAAGACTCTGGAAAGGCGCGCAATCATTTTATGATTGAAAAGTTACTAAACAAAGTCCGTTGCGTGTTTATAGAGTAGCTTCTTACGAACCTCGTGAGTAGTTTTTAAGATACAACAGGTCGAACAAGCTGTTTTTAGCCATATGAAGGGGTTCGTTGTTAACTTTTTTTTTACTGACCTGATGCTTTTAAGCCATCTGACATTGTTTGAAGTGCAGTTTCTTTTCGTAGGCAAGTGGCACACGTGGAAAAGTTTCAAAAAGAAAATAAGAACACACTGCAAAGCATTTAAGTCTGTGGTAGGCGGCTCTCTTATGGAGCATGGAAAGCAAAGATGTGACAGAAACAGAATGACATAAAATACTCTAGTCTACAAAATCTGAACGACTCATCATTAGAGATGATGGTTTATCGCGGAAAAACTTGACTATTTGCTAGGCTTCAACATACGTTCAACTTATCAAAAGATTACTGGCTTTTCCTTGTACGTGGAGCTACTGCCCTATTTGACTGAGCCAATAAGAATGCCGCTATTTTAATATTTAATGCGTGTTATTGGTCTACAGACAGCTACGTTGTGTCAGTGTTTTCAAGGCTATGTTGACGCAAAACATTTTCGCGATATACCATCATCTCTACTCATCATGTATTCGCTGGCCCTTTTTTTTAAGTAGATATTTTATTAGTGGACGTCTGTTTATACATCAGTCAGTAGTGTGATATGTTTACAAGTAAAAAAATAAAAATTGTTCTAATTCAGGAATCACAATGGTACAACACAAGCGACACGACCGCTGCGACACAAAAAAATAAAAGTTGTCCCGTCTGCAAATTAGTACCGAGGTTTCTGTGACGTCATCTGAACAATAATGGCAGATGCGACGCGAATTCCGAATATAAACTATATTGATTTTATTCGAGTTATTGTATGCAAATCATATTTTTTTAAAGGAAACTTGTATTTGTACTTTTATTTCCACACATCGAAATGCCATAGGTAATTTAAATATATTACAAGAAAATAAAAAAAAATAAATAAAAAATACTGAAATGCTGCAAACATCTAAGACTCTCATACTACAGGTTAGCGTGTGGTGTTAATGAACTATTTATATGTCTTCAGGCCTTCTCAATAGGCGGCCCGTGGGCCAGATGCGGCCCGCAGGGAGATTTCTATTGGCCCGCCATCAAAATGTCAGAAATATGTTTTGTTATAATAATTTTAAGGCTACTTCTTAATAGTTAATGTTAGGTTAACGTATGACAATGATTTTTGTTAGACTAACATTTAGTTAAATTAAATGATTCTGTACAATGCCTATAATTATTGACTGCATTTTTTTTTCTTTTGGCCCCCGAGTGTATTTCATAGTTATAAAATTGAAGCAAGTGGCCCGAAGGTACATTTAATGTCGTGCGGCAGTCAAAGTAGTGTTCACAATAACGAAAATTTTTAGTGTCGCATAGCGCCTTCGTGCCGTTTCTGTCGCGCCGTTGTGATTACGGCATAAAGTTTTATTTCAGCACTAGTTCATTTCATCTGTTTGCAAATGTCACGTCGTTTTTATAGTGCCTCATTCTCTCCTACAACACCTCTCCTCTCTTTTTTCCAGCCGGTCCTACCAAAGCGAACTGTGACCTCACCACACCTGCCAACATAACATCCCCTCACGTCGCTGCCCCTAACACCCGGGATGAAATACTGCGCGCGCGACACACTTTATTATTTTACAGCCTTAAAGAGCTGTAGAACGTTCACACGGTGGTGTTATTCACGCCATGTGTTCAACCCCAGCTGCTTCTCACACACAACTCTACCCCAGTAACTGTGCTTCAGCAAATGCCGGTAAACATGTGCGCATGGCTCAATCATGGCTAACTGAAACCATGGCTGCACCCACATACTTTAAACACTCTGACTGGAATATCTGTACTTTAGTTCAATGCGACGTCAGTCCCAGCTGCCATATCATAGTAGCATCTGTGAAACCGCCGTCATATACTCAGAAACTCACAGTAGATGTTCTAAATGACATCATCTTACTTCCACACACACACACACACACACACACACACACACACAAACACATATGCACACGTCGGATAGTACACTGTCGCACCCTGTCAAACGTTCCCACATCCGTCATAGAAGATGCTAATGAGTAGAGACATGCAAAATTCGCGTTATCATTTGGTAGCAGACTAAACTTCACTTTCCTATACATAACAGAGCATAATCTGCTATTTAATTGGCCACAAACTTTTATGTGTTGTAATTTACATGTGTTACGTCTTTACAGAGATTGGCCTTTCTACCGTGTAAGCATTCTCCGCGGCAAGTCACGACGATATCGGCCAGTGGGAGACGTCGAACGAGCCTATAGTCACTTGGAGTCTAGTCAGCTATTAGAAAATAACGCGAATATTGCATGTCTCTACTAATGAGGACATTGGCATACTTGTACCGATAACATAATTCAATTGTCTAACAACGACATTAAGATTATTGCTGGTTACCTGGCAACGCATTGAACTTAACTTTCCTTAATATCTCAACAACTAACAATTTCCGAACCTATATTTATACGGACTTTTTTTTTTTTTTGGTGTTAGCAACACATCCTCCAAGTCTTAAAAGTATTCCTGGAAAAACCTGAGAGCAGACCGGACTCCAAGACTCATTAGATCGGCAGGTCAACAGTTTAATTGTCCACTATGTTTAGAGGCAATTGTATTTCGCGTACTGATTCTACGTCAGGTTGAACGTCAATGAGACATACTTCATTGGCATCACTATGATCGGACGAGTGTTGTTCTGATACACATTTGACGACTGCAAACCTAGAAACCTGAACAATTCGCGGGTTCAATGACCTTGTAGTCTACCCTCCAAGAGTATTTGTGTAATCGTGTAGACAGCAGCTGTTTATAAGCTGCTCGCTTACACAGTCAAATGGGACTGTATTCAGCTACAGTTGTACAGTTGGCTCAGCTACTTCCAGGAAGTGTCGAGTAAGTCAACAGCCAACTATGAACGTGATACAGACATATAGTTGCTGGAACTCTAGCTTGCGCCTACGAGAACACACAAATTTTTTACAACTCTAGTAATAAGTGAAGAAATAAAATCGTTGCGAACCCACGCGATACCTGCGTGTGTGATTAGAAGCCAATGAATATTCGACTGTAGCCAGTGTGCGTATAGGACTGAGATGTCTAAGCTGCTACCAGATGAATACGCGAAACAATCGTGCCTCTAACTATATTGTAAAGAAACCGCACTAGAGTATGTAAACCCAGGAAACAGTAACGTTAGGTAGTGTGTTCGATACAAACGCATAATAATCATACGACGCGAATCCTGGCCCAAAAAGGAGACGGAAATGTTCGTGTCAAAATGTACTCTGCGAACATCGTATATGCACATGTGGCAATGTAGCACTGTAGTTAGTCCCCTCTTTAGCTCGACATATATCATACTTATCTTACTAATATTGTTCTGACATGCGTATTATATGTTAAGGTTAAAATCCGGAGCAGTCAAAACATGATTCCATGTTTACTAGAAGTAACATAAATAAAATTACACCTAGACTTGGAGCACAAGAAGGGACTTTATCCGTGCAGTGTTGCCATATTGTCTCCAACTTAGCTCATGATTCACGAGGTGGGCTTATTATATGTTTGTTTTTGGACACGCGCGGGTGCGTATGTATTTATTGAGTGTGTGTATTTATATGTGTATGTATGTATGTGTGTATGTATGTATGTATGTATGTATGTATATATGCAGAATGTTGCAAAATTACATTTCAATATTCTAGGGAAACAATCCCCACGTGTAGAGGAACAAAAAGTGTTATATGAACAAAGATCCAAAAACGCACCGTTTCTGCGCTACAGTTGGCAATACATGACGTATGGTTGATAGCGCGCAGGTAGGATGATGTTGCTGTGTGGCATCGTTACAGCAGTACACAACATGTTACTATGCCACACACTACGCCACTAACACACAGACAGTAGGAACAACTGTGACACAGCAACATGATCCTGCCAGCGCGCTATCAACCATAGTCATGTATGCCAACTGTAGCGCAGAAACAGTGCGTTTTTGTACCTACGTTCATATATAACACTTTTGGTTCCTCTATGCGTGAGAATTGTTTCCCTAGAATATTCACATGGAATTTTGCAACATCGTGTATATACACACACATACACAGAGAGAGAGAGAGAGAGAGAGAGAGAGAGAGAGAGAGAGAGAGAGAGAGAAAGAGAGGTCAGATTAATTAACGTCTACCTTGGAAAGCTTGCTCTCCAGACTTAAATCAAATTGAGCGCGTTTGGGGTATAGCTAAGGCCCGGTAATTTTCGCGAAAAGATTTTTGCCCCACTTTGTTTCAGTGTCTTACGTGCACAACTGCAGCTCAACTTCATGATTATTGGCAGAGTGTTTTTGTGCAGAGTTATTATTCATTTGACTGTGCCAATCAGTACCTGGATAGCTGTGACACAACACGTCTGTGATTTGCGGGTTTAACCTCCAGACGTTGTATGTTAAGCCATCCAATCACAGACTACAAAGCAGAGATGCAGGTGCGCACGTAAGGCACTGAAACAAAGTGCTGTAAAAATCTTTTCGCGAAAACTACCGGGCCCTAGGTATAGCATCAGTAAGGACAACTGATTGTCACGAAACGAATTTAGCCCCAATTTGTTTTGCGTAAAATGCATATCTTCAGCTGTGCTCCATGTTTATTGGCAGCGTGTGTCTATTTGGTGAGGTTTTACCATTTGACTGTGCCAATGGGAACAAAGTTACTGCGACATTACACATCTCTGATATGCGGGTAGGATCGCAAGATGCCGAGAGTTAAAAAACGTGCAATCACAGACAATGAAGTAGATATGTAAATGTGCACATAACGCATTGCACTGAAACAAGATGGCGCAGGTTGTTAGGGGAAGACCGTGTTCTCACTAGAGGACAGTTGCTGAAGTGCTCGGGTGAAGTTGTTTGTCTTTGTTTTACTGTTGACTGCTCCCGTGCATATATCCGTCTGACAGAAATATCTGAATTATATTAAATACCTATATTTATTACTCGTATTATCCTATAGTTATGTATGCGTAATTCCTAGTTAATTCTGGCTGACGTCATTCTTTTAACACCGGTATTTTTCACAGATTTTTACCTGAAGTGTTGGAAGAAACGTGAAGTAGCCGTAGTAGCGTGACATCCGAGCGAAAGTTATGCAATAGTCATCGTATCGCAAACTTCCGTTAGCAAGCGAAGGCGTGGTATATTTTACGGCTTGTTCCAGGGGCTAACTAACAAAATCTCCTACCCCAGCATTTGATTTGAGATCTCGCTTTAGTGGGGAGTGAATAGTGACACTTGAAGGAGGATACGACTAGGTGGGTAGGGACGCAGGGGCGCCGACAAGAAAAGTTGGGAAGACGGTAAACACATATAAGCCATGGAGGGGTGTGTTTAATAATTCGTTATTTACTTTATTATGCATTTTAAGAGGTTCCGCGGTGGTCGAGGGGTCAGGCCTCTCGCCTTCTCCTTTGCGCGATCCGGATTCGATCTCAGGCGTGCTCAGGCTTATATTTTTCACATGTGGTAACCTGGCGTACGTTGCCGTTGGCCGAGGGTTTTCTCAAGGCAACTCCGGTTTCCCCTTCAGCTGCTCCACAATAATATCACCTCATCTAATCTTCGGACCGGTGAGCTACATGTTTGGCTCGCTAGTCTAACACAACTTTAAGACCGTGCTGTGTCTCTCCTTGCCAGAAGCGGTATCACGTGATTGATTTAATTTCAGAATATATTTTTAAGTAAACTTACAAAAATTGTAATGACTAGCAATATCTGTTAGAAAGAGAGAAAAAATATGATGCTACGAAGTCTTAGTTGCAAACAAGTCTATAAATCCTGCAGACGACCTGAGTGGTGGCATTGGTAACATTGAACGAAGAAGTAGTCCCTATTAGGCAGAGCGGCCCGGTAGGACAAGGGCTGGAAGGGCGGCGGGGAAGTCAGGTCGCATCGTTGTTTCCCCGGAGCTACCAATTCCCTAGTCCAATTAGAATAAGCTCAGCGACCTGGAAGATTGAGAAGGGCCGGCCTCTTCCGGAGACGCGCGGTTCAAATGCCACGTGGTTATCATCGACAAGTCACCTTTATTTTCTCTTCATTAGAGCACAGAAAAAAAAATTTGTGGCGGCAACAAAGCTTTCACTCAGTTTGTCGACTCGCTTCATTTGAGTGACATAGATTATGAGAGTGTATTATTCATAGTTGTGTAAGTTATAAACAGTTTCGTCGTTATTCATATTGTACACATTTTTTAAAAAAACTTTCTGTAGGAAATATTTAATTCTTTATAGAATTTCTGAATACCATTTAAGTGTTACAAGAATGTACTTCATCTTTCTTGTGATAACGAAGAACTGTTTACTAGAAAACTATTTTAACTGACTTACATCACCATAAATCTAAGACCCTTATATCATGTTAGCAGAAATATTCGCGACCAGCCTTCTCACTTCTTTCTTGCAAGTCTGATAAGAAGCCTGTGTAACAGTTTGTAATATCCGCATTTGGCGCCTAGGAATGCTTGACGAGAAGCGTTAAGGCCTCTATTTGTAGCGGGCTACACTGGTGTGCCAGGTTTTCGTAGTAATCTTTTTTCCATGTGATTTTCAACGGTGATCCTATAAATTTACTTGTGGATAGTGTGCAGAAAACACCAATGAGTACTTCGAGTTTTGCGTTTTAAGAATTCGCGCGGTTGGGGGAGGGGAGGAGATGGAGGATCATCTTCGGAGATGCAGCAGTATAAAAAAAAGTAGATTTGAGTCATTTTATGGGACCACGAAGTAACTTTTCTAACAACCATGTTACCTTTTTTAAAAATTACATAAGCAAATTAGTTACGTGTTCTTATCGTAGATAAATTAAATGGGAATAAACTTGGCAGATTCACACGAAAAGAAAGGCAAAACGCAAATACTCGTCCATGCGCCATATACAGTATATGGGCTTATTAAGAACAATGCGACTAGCGTTCGCGGCAAACAGCGAACTGTGCGACAAAAGTTTCAATTCTCAAGTAACAAATAACATGATTACCCAAGGAAAAGATGCTTTTTCAATGATCTGCCGGCTAGATATTATAGTGACGTGACGTCATGGAAACTTGAAGGCGAATTTTCGGGCCTTTCCCGTCCGTTTGGACCCTACATGTCTTATGTCGAATCACTTGTCTCGGAGTCCCCAGTGTCACTGCGGGGAGCTTTAAACAGTTAGCATCCTCAGCCTGTATATAGAAGTACACTGGATAATTGACAGTATATCTATATACATTGTAACAAAGACAGCGCATGAAGCGTGCGGGAAGACAGCAAGCGGTACCACCTCCCTACTTCTTCTCTTTCTTTCTCTCTATCTCTCTTTATCTCCACCTACACTCCTAGCGACATGGGTAAGGTTAATTCTACGACAGGTTAGAAATATAAATGTTAAAAAGTTTGGCATAGGGAAAATTTCTGCCGTTCGAGCGCTGGTATTGGTAATGGTGCTGACTGATCACTGAGTTTTCCTACATTTTAAGTTACATGAAGTTGATAATCTAAAACGCGAATCGGTTTATTTTCATTTTAATTTGAGTTAAATGACTTCTGTCATTTGTAAGCCGACTTAAATTTAATTATTACTACAATTTCGTATTTTCTGGTCACTTGGTGGTGACTGCGAAACTAGCGGCAGAAACCTTCCCTGTACCAAACTATCCCATAAGAAAACATATTTTCTTTCTAACCTGTGGTAGAATTAACATTACACATCGAGCAGCCTCTGTCTCTCTCAGCACTGACGTCACAAGATGTCGGGGGACAGGCACCACCCATCCGACCTTGAAGAGCACGCGCCTGGGCCTGAGAGTTTCTCGGTCACCTGCCATTAATCCCGATGTGTGAGAAAGAACTAGGCGTCTTTGCAACCCCGTGTACCGTAAATACAGCTCGCTATGTCAACATATGGTGAGAGAGGATGAACATTAACTGCATTTATAGAGTATTATTTTATAATGTGAAGAAACAATTATTCCAAGCTCTTAGATGTGTAACTATTAATGTAAAGCTATCAAAACATGGAAAAAATAAATTTTGATTCTTACAATTTTATAAAGAATGATGTTTGATATGTAAATAACACTACAAACATAACAATCACAACGCAGGGGAAACATTTAAAAGAGTAAAGACAAAAATCAATACACAACAACTGGGTCCGAGGTAATGAACTGTACATGTGGTCCCATAGTGTTAACTTCCTCACAGATTTATAGAACACATTTTAAGTGACCACAATCACTTAACACTCAAACGCATAGAATCCGAAAATACGAGTAAAATAAATTGTTTTCAGCTAAATATTCAACCATTGCTCAAACGTGTCGTTTTCGAATGCTCACAGAACCACGAGGCTAAGCTTTGTGGTATAAGGCGAACAATTTGACTTTATTCATACTACATACTTTCAAAACACTGTTCGAGTGTTCAAAAAGACATGAAATAAGTACACGAAATTATACCAGTTTTATCGTCTGAGTACTGCGAGAACTTTCAGAGAAGGAACAGTCGCAGCTGTATTCACAACCCTTCCTCCGTGTTTTACTATGCTATACACATGCAAATCACGTAACTGTACACTGCCTCCCCTCTCCCTTTCCCCTCCCGCACGTAAACATACACCGATACTCATTCCCACTGTTTGTCCTTGTACGATCACCTTTATAGTGCAAACGTACCGTAGATCCTCGTAAAACAGACACTATTCTATACTAGAAAATCAATCAACGGCTGAGCACTTTGGAGCGTAACTATTCAACTAGAACATCGAGCATTGTGCTATTAATGTATTCACGTATGTACATAGCGTTTCAGATAAATAGGTTTTGGTATCGACTTTAAACACAACGAAACGCCACCATTACCTCTTGAGTTACAAAATGCGTTCCAACATAACTGATAAATAGAGATTATGGTATATCGCAAAAGATGCTTGTGCCAACATACCCTTGGAAACGCTGTAGTTTCTTGCAACACACATGATTGGGTGATATACTTCTGACACAACGCAGCTGTCTGCAGACCAATAACAGGTATAACATATTACAATATCGGGATTCTTATTGGCTCAGTCAAATAGGGCAGCAATCTTCTGTTAAGTTTAAATCCAGCAAACAGTCAAGTTTTTCCGCGACAAACCCTCGTCTCTATATACTGATAAATTAAGTGTCATAGCTGAATTAACACACCCAGTAAATTTTCGTTAATGAACCTCTTAGTTTTGGTTCAAAGAAATCTCTTGCAAATGAAAATACCGGATAGATAAAATAAAATGGTCACGCGAGCAATGTGTTAAAAGTCACCACAGAAGATAATGTATGGAAAAACGTTTTTGTTAATATATTTGGACTAAAGAGAGGCGAATAAGCCACTACGACAGAAAATTAGATTACAAAGTATTAGTGTTTCATCTCAAGAATATTAATTAAGACGTCTTGACTGTCGGGTAGCTTACATAACAGTTACTTTTCCTTGGGTATTTATCGCGCATGGGTGCGAAAGAAATGCAGGGTGTAAAACAAGTAATTTTATACACACACACACACACACACACACACACATATATATATATATATATATATATATATATATATATATATATATATATATATATATATCAGGGCACCGTATGGGGATTGTGAATGTAACATTTTGGTGGTAAGGGAACAAAAGTCTTGCAAGATGGCACCTAGACGAACCGGTGACTGGCAGTGTAGTGGTATTTAGGCAACATTATGTTTGTTGGGAGTAATTTTAAACAATCAATATTGACAGCATCCAAAATAATTGTAATGAGTAGCCATCCGTTTACGGTGAGTCAGAATATGCTACGTGCCCAACACGTCTGCGAATTGCCGTCGTTTAATAATGTCCATATGTAATATTTAGAGATACGTACATTTCGCGAATTCATTTTAGAATAGGTAATATTTCAAACACGTGTACGCGGCAAATACTTACGGGATTGGGTCACTGTTACTGAAAATCTTACTTGAGGTGTGTGAAGCAGTGGCAGCCCTGCATGCAAACACTCACTGACTGCCGCGCTACACTATCACATGTACAACTGGCCTCTCACTGGAGCAGCAGACAATGAACCAGTAGCTGAAGACATAGTGTATACAGGACTGTGCAGTCCAGTCGCCTGGCCGTTAAAACCACGAAATTTACGGGTTTCTAGTGGTATTGTTTTAAAAAAATTGGTTCCTCATTACTAGAGCCACGATTTTATGGCGAAAAGATTTTTGCAACATTTGGTTTCGATGCGTCATGTGCACACCTGCAGCTCTGCTACATCGTCTGTGATTGGATGATTTTACTCCCACTTGCCTTGGCAAATTATAGACGTACAGACTCACAATAATCTTATTCTGATTGGTGCAGTCAAATGAGAAACGTATCTGAGCAAAGACACGCTGCCAATAACCTTGAAACAGAACTGCCGATGTGCACGTGAGTCACTGAAACAAAGTGGGGCAAAAATATTTTCGCGACAAAATCGTGGCCCTACTCATTACATACGTAATGTTGCATATGGAGTCTTCTCTGTATTATCATTCAAGACTCAATACATACCTACGAAATCTCACGAAGATATGGTGGAAAAATTGAACTCCAGACGTGCAAAAAGTAACCAGGGTAAATTTTACAGCTTACGAGTGTAACAACTCGATCTGTTCCTCGCTACCATATGCTACCGAGCAGGGTAGACAGTTGATAGAAGAAAATCGCCATTTGGCGCAAAAAAGGTAAATAGTTATCATAACGAAAACCACAACGAAGTGAAACGTAATGAACTTTATTTAAAGTATTGAAGACACAAGCACGAAATGAATATTACATGTACTGTAAACAAAATTAGCCGTAACAATTGGCTGCGGCCGTAGAATTGAGTAAAATATTTAAAATGTAGAAAATAAGTTTTTTATTCCCTTAACATAATTACAGGATTTAATAAAAATCGTGGTGATTAACAAAAACTTGTCATGTGGCTGAGAAAACACATCTTACTCTATCTCGTGAGTTTTTGCAGAACGCGTAACGAAGCTTGAAGCAAGAGGTAAGGTCCACATTTATTTTGTGTAGTTTTGAAAGTATGTATTGTAAGGGAAATCACCATTTATACTCTGTTTCATGTAAGTTTGGATAAATTTGACAATACCTTATGGGTAGAGATGATGGTTTATCGCGGGAAAACTTGACTATTTGCTAGGCTGCAACATGTGTTCAGCTTATCAAAAGATTACTGGCTTTTCCTTGTACGTGGAGCTGTTGCCCTATTTGACCTAGCCAATAAGAATACCGCTATTATAATATTTTATGCATATTATTGGTCTGTAGACAGCTACGTTGTGTCAGTGTTTTCAAGGCTATGTCGGTACAAAACATTTTCGCGATATACCATCATCTCTACTTATGGGTAGAGATGATGGTATATCGCGAAAATGTTTTGTGCCAAGATAGCCTTGAAAACACTGACACAACGTAGCTGTCTGCAGACCAATACCAGGCATCAAATATTACAATATCGGGATTCTTATTGGCTCAGTCAAATAGGGCAACAGCTCCACGTACACGCTTCTGGTAAGCTGGACGTGTATTGAAATCCATCAAACAGTCAACTTTTCCCGCGATAAACCATCATCTCTACTTATGGGAAATCATTTTTAGTATTTTGTGATTTGTTGTACAGTGCAAGACATTTTCAGCTCTGAAATGAACCAGAAATGTCAATTTCAGCATTTGTATTCCAAAATTTGTCTTGTGTAGTGACACAATTAAAAGAATATTACAAATTATTGCCCATTAGTTTCTGTCAGATTTATCCAAACTTATATGAAATGGAGTAACTTATACCAACATTACACCTCACAGATTTAAGCATTATAGATAATATATTTTTAAACAATCTGCGAATAAGGTTTTCCCCCAGGAGAAAATACAATAAAAAAGATTATTAAAAGACGCAAAATGCGATTTTAGTTTTACTGAATGTGTTTAAAGAAGAAAATTAGTAAAAATTGTCTTTAAAATGGTATACTTCGATGCTTAGACTCATTAAGGTAAAGGAGAAAAGTGCATAGGCCTACTAAGATCCATAGTAAACTTTTTATTCTTTATACAGGTAGGAAATAGTCATACTGTTACATATCTAATTAACATGCTGTTAGACTACAACCAGTGCTATCAGGTCCTGGAAGCTCGTAGGCTCTATAAGGACGACTGTTTGCTCGCTCATTACTTGCCCCATCGCCTTTAAGTGCAATGCGTCCTACTGGCGTCTGTCTTCTCATGAAGGGCGCGGTCGACGTCAGTTTTCAACGCCATATTTTTTATTTTATATTTGTACCAGACATTTTGTTTTCTTATTTTAGACATAAATTGTGACTCAATTTTGCTACGAAATTGTTTATCTCTCATAGCTTTTGCGTAACGATTCGTAAACGTCAAAACCAATTGACAAATCCAAACTGAAAATTTTTTTACAGTGAATAACGTTGTTGTAGGCTGGGTCGTCCTATATTTAAAAAACGTAAATATGATTGGATTTAAATTAATTTCTGAAATTTGACATTAAAATTTAACAACTCAATTCTTTAAAAACACCAAAAAAATTTTTTTTTGTTTTTATATATGAGATGACCTAGCATACAACATCGTTATTCACTGTAAATAGTTTTCAGTTTGGTATATCAGTTGGTTTTAGTGAGGTACATAAGACCGAAAAATACTAATTTTGACGTTTACGAGTCATTACGTAAAAACTATGAGAGGTAAAAAAATTTCAAAAGATCAGAAAATAGTCACAATGTATGTATAAAATAAGAATAATAATATCTGGTACAGACATAATAAAAATGACATCCAAAACTGATGTAGACCACGTCTTTAAGAACTACTCTTCATATGTATAATTAATGCATGCTAAAAGTGCCAAAAGTTTACGATACTTGAATGTAGGCAGGAAATTTATGTTTGGCGTAGCAATGTTAGTGACATACTACTCATTGCAATCCATTACATTGCAATTGTACATAAATTAATGTTCATATATGTTTGCTGGTAATGTGGACAAATCTGAGGAGCCACAGATTGTACAATTTTAGATGTTCAGAGACATATACATACCGGAGACGTTATAATTTAGCCTGTTCTGCTGCCCAAAGAGTTGACAGTATTTCTCTTGACCACGCAAACACGGCTTACTTACTTTCAAGTTTAGTTTTACTTAAGAATCTCTCGGAGCAAATATGTTGACTTTCTGCAAAGAAAGACCCATGCCTTAATAGTTTTCATATGCTCTCAAAGCAATCTATGAAATCTTCCTAGTCAGACAGCGAAATGTTGACGGGGCAGTAACCTAATGCAAAAAAAAAAGTGTCGTTTAACGACGCATGTCTTTAAATTTCAGAACTTTTTTTTTTAATTCTGTCACACACTATTTGTAAAGTAGTTTTCCTGGCTAACGACAAAACCGAAAACACTATACTATATACAATATCACATTCTTTAAAAATTTTACTCAGTGCAAGAAAAAAGCTTCACCTGACAGGCGATTCACTAAAATTAATTGGGAATAAATGCCTTGGGGCTATGTCGTCACAGAAAATAAGCATAAAATCTGCTGGATCAGCAAAATTCAGTCTCTGAAAAAATCATTATAGTTTCATATAATTTTGGTACAATTTTTTAAAACTCTTTTAGAGTAATAATCGTGCAGTGCAGTTTCACTGCATCCATAAGATAATAGATAACTTGAGTACCACGTGTTTAATTGAGAAACGAATGTGGTGGTGCTTACGAAAACTTACTGTGTCACTGGAATGTTCTTTACACGCATAATAGTCAGTTGATTAAAATAAAGAAATAGTTTCAACCATTTATTAAACATATTTGAACTTGTTTCTTAAGGTGCCCCCCCCCCCCCCGATTTCTACATAATTATATTTTGCGTTTCGGAGGCCTAACTGTGCGGAAGCGCTAAAGGCGACATTGCACGCGTATTACGCCTCAACCTACATTAGACACTGATCTGGCGTGTTGTGTATTCAAGTTAGCTATTATCTTATGGATGCAACGAAAATGTACTGCACGATTATTACTCTCACTGAAAAAATACTTATTAGTCACCACAAAATATTTTGTCATAATGGACCTCACCAGATTGTTTTGTAGTGACCACCAATTATTTTTGCTGTCCCCAATAAAGTTTTGCAGTGACTACAAAAAATGTTGTAACCACTACAAAATTATTTTGTGAGGTCCATTTTGACAAAACATTTTGTAGCCACCACAAAACAATTTTTTCTGTGTACCTGAAATGGTCCGCTAGTTGCCCATTTTCACCATGTTCTGCCTTGAGGAAATGAGATTTGAAGCTGAGTGAGGTACCTCAACTGAACACGTGTAGTGTTCTTTGAATGGCATTCATAAGTAGAAATCACGCATGCACGTTGAGATATGAACAAACGTCTACCAGTCGAAACACTGTAACATTTTTTTGTTAAACTTACAAGGAATTTCTTTATAAATGTACAAAAAATTCCTTGTGAAATTATTTCCTTGTGAAGTTCAAGAATTTTATTTGTGAAAAAACTCGGGGAAATTTTGTACCAAAATCACAAAGAGGTTCATCAGAAATAACATAGTTTTACACAAATACAACCACTGGAATGCATTTTGATGGAACAAAGTGGACATTAAAGAAAATTTGTATCACTGAACTGTTTATTGAATGTGTTCAAATAAAAATATACCAAGTAACATGCAAGTCAAGGCAGGCTCGGGTAAATTACGTGGTACTGCAGCGCAAAGATGCTGGTTCGAGTTATGCAACGTCAATGGAATGTTACAATATTTTCTAAAAAAATATACGCAAAATTAATTTATTGAAATATAATTTAATAAATAAGCTGAGTGTAATAAGTGAAATGAGTGTTTAAAATTAGTTTTTTTCCACATTGCTAGTAAAAACATGATGATATACCTTGTAACTTTGCAAGGAATTTGTTTCGTAGCTGGGTTTGCAAGAATTTTTCTTGTAAAAGTACAAGCAAAATTTTTATAGTGCACCGCTCGGAGGCCTGGGCAAGCTGCCAACTTAATGCCATGGATTCCTATTTGTTCCGTTTTTGGTAAGTTTTATTTATTTTTTAATCCTGAAAGGAGGCAGCTATCGCAAACCTGTTGCTGAGAAATATGGGTAATTGTTTGTACTATTTCGCCTAATTTTTCAAGACATAAAATTCTATGACTTTTACTAATTATCGACTTAATTAAATTTCTTTGAAGTCAATAATTAGCCAAATTTATAACAATTTCAGTTTTGAAAAAAAAAAAATAGGTTACACAGTACAAACGATTTCCAAAATTTCCGTGTAACGGTTGTGCGATATCTGCTCTCTGTCAAGATTTAAAAAATAAAACTTACTGAAATAGCGTAAATAAGTACCCATGAACTGAAGTACTATCTTGGGTGTTATAAGATCCTGAACAGTACATTCAAAACAACGAGTCCACGCCCCCTGAAATAATGTCGATCGTAACGGACGCGCTGACAGAGAGGCGGGTTTAGAATAATGGGTGAATGAACAGAAATTCAGACCAACTCTTGTGCGATGTAAAGGCCGTAAATGAGAGTAAGAACCTTTCTTCGACATTTTGCACCGACTTCCTAGTTTGGTGTTTGAGCTCCTTACCTAAGAAATAATGTTGTGAAATATGAATTCTGCTGCCTTTGGAAGCTCGTTAATAAATTGGACGACTCGAAAGGCTTTCATCTTTCGAATTCCACTTCCTCAAACGAAGGTTCCCACCGTTTCCAACACAACGCTTCGAATATACTACGTAATTATGGCACGGCCGTGACCGAAATAATGCAAGAATTTCTGATAATGGAAAATTTATTACTCTTTTGCAAGACTACTGAACGATTTCCCCAGTCTTTCATGGACTTTGCTTGAAATATTTCGTATTCTCAATTTATAACCGTCAGTTGAGGTGTGTTCGAATACGAGTTATTGTGTGCAAGATTTGCTGTGGGAAACATTGGAAATATCGCAGCCGCTATGCATATTTGAAATGGTGGATTTATATAGACGAGAATATTCCCAGTATGTATATTTTGGTATGCCGAAATAGGAATAGAATATTTACGACATTTATTTCAAGCAATTACAACCATATATAAGACGTAATATGACGCTAAGAGCAAGTCATGCGACGCACAGTCATATGTAGGTGTTTTGCATAATATTACCCCGTTCTTTCGCAAACAAATTTTTTTTGCTTGATTTTGGCTTGTTTTCATTACAGATTTGATTATATTTTGCGTGCAAAAATCTGAAAAAATATGAGGTTTATTAATACCAAAAAAATTGAGTACAAATGATGATCTATTGGAAACGAAACAATGTAGGAATTATCCGTGTGAAAATTATGCTACTTTAAAATATTTTTTTTTTTTTTTCAAAATAATTGTAAAACTATCGGAAGTTGCCATACGATGACAATAGCGAAAAATGTACTTGACTCAATATACTCCTTGCGAACCAGGAGATGCAACTTTATAGTGGTCGAACCAGTCGCTTCTCTCCAAGACGATCCGAGCTCGAGTCCCGGGGAAGGAATTTTGATGGAGGGCAGGGGGTAGGACAAGATTTTTAGCATGTAGGAAATGTGGCGTAGTTTGCCGTTTAACCGCAGGATTTCTCAGGGTACTTCCGGTTCCTCCACTCTTCTCATTTCGTCGCTTCTCCATTGTAGGGCCTTATTTCATGCAGCGGTGTAGCGCGGTTGTGTTCCAAGGGGTACAGTATTAGCTCAGACTATGCGTTTGTGCACGTGACAGTTGTGTTGCAATGGTCGAAGTGAATTATTCGATAATCCGCCTCTTGTAGTACATGCATATACCACATAGTTGTGAACACTGCACGCTACGACGCTCGATGACATCCTTCAGATTTTGGTAGACGCGGGATGTGATAGCCTACCCGCAGGTACCCATTCCACACGCTATTCATTATTAGGGCCTACTTCGTTAGGAACATAACGTATAAACAAATAAGGACGACCTTCCACATTGTTGCAAGAAACTCTCACCTCTACGGTATCCCGTCGCTGGCGCAGTGTCGAGAGAGGACGAACACGAGCGCTGGAACGCCTGACCGACTCTGGGCGCGAGGAAGCTGCCTGAGTTGGATCTTCAGTGTTGCCATCTGCAACTATCTGACAGGCCAATCATCCAATATAGCAGCAGACTCGAACCTACTCTCGCTCTATCTGATACAATACAGTATGTCTGGCCGACCACAGCGAACATACCCGGGTATACTATGCGACAAGTTAACAGCCCTTTATTTCTCACCACGTGTAATGAAGAATAAATAACTCATCCAATAATACGTAATTTAATCGTTAAATGTAATGTTTATATATATAAAAGAGAACACTGACTGACTGACTGACATATCAAACTGCAACTCAAACCACTGAACCTAGAATCGTGAAAATTTTATGTGAGTTCCCTCAGGTTATAGGCGAGTACTAAGAAGTGATTTTCGAAATTCTACCTCTAAGGGGTGAAAAAGGATGAAATGTATTTCCGTAGAAACGTAGACAGAGCTCAAACCCGACGGCATATCATCGTGATTTTTACTTTAATATGACACACATAAAAATGCATATTAGTCAATTTAAGGATGTTCCAGAATTCAACATTTAAGGGGATGAAAATACATTAAATGTGTTTCCGATTATCTATAACTAGGGACAGGAATTTTCGGAATTCTCCACCTAAGGAGGTGAAAAGGGGTGAAACGTGACGAAATGTGTTTTTAATTAATCGTCGATATATCTTTAACCTAACGGGCTATTGTCGTGTTTTTTCACGTCCAGGAGACATCCGATAAGTAGTCTAAAATGTGCTACAAGGATATTTTGAAATTCAGTCTCTTAGGAGGTGAAAAAAACCTGGAATGTATTTGAGATAAATCTTCGATATATATCGAACCCATCGAGATATTCAGTTTATTTTTACTTCAGGATGATGATTACGTAAATGGCAGTAAATTATTTTTAAAATTTTTCAAAATTCGAACTCTCAGTACTGTACAGGAGTGATATGTGATTTTTAATGAATGATCGATTTTGCATCGACTGGAAGGACTATCGTCGTGATTTTTACTTCACTTGGATATTTGTACAAATATTTAAGATGTAAAATTTAAATAATTCGAATTTCGACACCTAAATGGATGAAAAGTCATAAATTTGTATTCTGTCAGCCGATGATTCTTATTATAGGCCTATCCAATTGAGATATTGGGGTGTTATTCGCGTCAGAATGATGCTTACGTAAGTACCTAGAAATAATGCAAGTTTTTTATTTTATAAGACAACTTAACTATTGAGAAGAAAACTTAGTTTGTAAACTTTTAAGGCAGATGTTAAAAAGCAAGAACGACCAGCGAGAAATAAATTATACAGGGTTTAATTTTACAGTTCTACTGAAGCGTGTTGTTGTACAACCTCTATGAGATCAGGAAATTATTATTTTTTAATTAATTTTCACGAATAACTTCGGCATTATGTGGCGGAGTTATTTGTTTTTTTGGGAGACATCAGTCTTAATACCACGTAAACTACGTATTTCATTCGATTACCCTCTTATAATAAAGAGTCTGTAATTACGTTATTAGGTACCTCACAACGTCAACATTGATGTGACTATAAATAAGGCCCAAGCGAAGTCGCTGTTAGTGACAGGAACAAACTTAAGACTGCTTTTCGCGTGAACAGTTATATCTACTTATCTTGCTGCAGAGTTAACTCAACTAGCAGATTTGTTATCCTAGCACTTGATGACTAAACTATCTTTCTGGAGTACAAAGATCTTTTTCAATTAAAGTAAATATTATCTGCTATGAGTAAAACTCGCGGGCAAAATCGCGGGCGCACTGCTAGTCTCTATATATAAAAGAGAACCCTGACTGACTGACTGACTGAATGAATGACTGAATGACTGACTGACTGACTGACTGACTGACTGACTGACTGACATATCAAACCACCAGACCTAGAATCGTGAAATTTTTTGTGTGATTTTCCCTCAGGTCGCAGGCGAGCGCTAAGAACGGATTTTTCGAAATTCGACT
This sequence comes from Medauroidea extradentata, assembly GCA_003012365.1. Classification (NCBI taxonomy): domain Eukaryota; kingdom Metazoa; phylum Arthropoda; class Insecta; order Phasmatodea; family Phasmatidae; genus Medauroidea; species Medauroidea extradentata. The sequence goes on from PNEQ01019510.1 coordinate 20,731, forward strand.
TCTAAAGGGTTGAGAATGGGTGAAATGTAATTCCGAAGAAACGTCGATAGAGCTCGAACCGACGGCTTATCATCGTGAGTTTTACTTTAATAGGACACACATAAAAAGCATATTAGCCAATTTAAGTTTTTTAAATTCAACATTTAAAGGGGGGAATAGACCTTAAATTTGTTTCCGATTAATTATCGATATCTATCGAATCCTTCGGGATAGAGAGTTGGTATTCACTTCAAAATGTTGCTTACGTAAATACCCAAAAAACTGTTTTAGGGTTTTTTTAATTCGACCCCAAGCAGTAAAAAGGGGTAAAATATGTTTTTATTAATCGTCTATTTTAAAGAAATACAATTGACTATCGTCGTAATTTTTACTTCGATTGGTTACGTATACATATAACTATGACAACTTCCCAGGTCGTATCGAAATTTGATAACTAAGGGGGTGAATATATGTGTAATGTGTTTTCGATTATTCCTCCATAGCAATCGAACCAATCGAGACGTCGAAGTGCTCTTTACTTTGGATTGATAATTATGTAAATATCCAAAGTACTATTTAAATATTTTTTCCTAATGCGGCATAAAGAGGGAAAAAAAGGGTACAATAAGTTTTCGATTCACAATCGATATATCGAACCCATTGATATGTATATATCGACGTATTTTTGTTTAAGATTGATGCTTACTCAAATACCTGAAAAGTTGATTCACGAATTTTTTTAGTTCCCCCTCCCCCTTAAGGAGGTGAAAAGGGGTGAAAAGGGATTAAATGTGTTTTCAATTAATCGTCGATATATCTTGAACCCAGCGGGCTATTGTCGTGTTTATCGCGTCCAAGAGACACCAGTAATGTAGTCTAAAATGTAATTAAAGGGTTTTTCGAAATTCAGGCTCTTAGGAGGTGAAAAGACCTAGAATATTAGTACAGCATATGCAACAGAACTTTCATCATAATGCACGATTATAAAACGTGTTGAATGCCGAAGAATTCCATTCTTACCACCTTATTGATTAACTGATTGTAGGAATTTTCACAATGTTTATAATGTACGTAATTTCCATCAGCATGCTCTAAACATTCCTGTAGATTTTTTGTTATTGTGGATTTCTTGTGTGTATGTATTGGATAGTTTTGATGAGAGTGTTATCAAAATATACCGTTTAGACTGACAAATCAATGCTATAGTTTAGTAGATTGCTATATTTCTGGGTACAAGCAATTACTTGAAATGGATCTATATTTATATCATAGGATGGTAGGGCCAACGATGTGCTACGTAAGAGTTTCATGGTCGTTATTTCAAGTTTTATTATATATACTAGCAGTCCCCCGCGGCTTTGCTCGCGAGTATTATTCGTAACTGATAATATTTACTTTAATTGAAAAACTTCTTTGTACACAAGATTGGTACTTCAGTCATCAAGTGTTAGAATGTCCAAGCGGCTAGTTGAGCTAACTCTGCAGCAGGATAAGTAGCTATAGCTGCCCACGCGAAAAGCAGTCTTAAGTTTGTCCCTGCCACTAACAGCGACTTCGCCTGGGCCTTATTTATAAAACTGCCAATTTGACGTTCTATGGTAGTTACAGACATCTAAGGTAAGAGGTTAATCGAATGAGAAACATCTGTTTACCCTGTGCACAACCATTGGTGACGGTGCCCTCAATTATATATTGTCAAAATATTC
>PNEQ01019511.1:0-22587 GCA_003012365.1 Medauroidea extradentata
TGTCATGTCGTGTCATGTCGTGTCATGTCGTGTCATGTCGTATCATGTCGTGTCGTGTCATGTCGTGTCGTGTCGTGTCATGTCGTGTCATGTCGTGTCGTGTCATGTCGTGTCATGTCGTGTCATTTCGTGTCATGTCGTGTCATGTCGTGTCATGTGTTATGTCGTGTCATGTCGCATCATGTAGCGTCATGTAGCGTCATGTCGTGTCATGTCGTGTCATGTCGTGTCATGTCGTGTCATGTCGTGTCAGGTCGTGTCAGGTCGGTCATATCGTGTCATGTCGTGTCATGTCGTGGTACGTCGTGTCATGTCATGTCATGTCTTGTCACGGTGTGTCATGTGTCATGTCGTGTCATGTCGTTTCATGTCTTGTCATGTCGTGTCATGTCGTGTCTTGTCAGGTCATGTCTTGTCGTGTCTTGTCGGGTCATGTCTTGTCGTGTCATTTCATGTCAGATAAGGTTAGGTTAGTTTAGGCTAGATAAATTATGGTTAGATTAGTTTAAGTTAGGTAAGATTCATTATGTTAGGTAAGGTCAGGTAAGGGTAGGTTAGGTAAGGTTATGTTAGGTTAGTTTTGTTTAGGTAATGTTAGGTTAGGTTAGGTAAGATTAGTTTAGGATATGTTAAGATAGGTAAGGTAAGGTTAGATTATGTTAGGTAAAGTTAGGTGAGGTTAGTTTAGGATATGTGAGGTTTGGTCCTGCCGTGTCACGTCGTGTAGTATAGTGTCGTGTTGTTTCGTGTTGTGTCGTGTCGTTTCGTGTCGTGTCCATCCATGTCAGGTCAGGTTAGGTTAGGATAGGTTAAGTTAGGTTAGTTAGGTGAGTTAAGTTTATGTTAGGTTAGGTTAGGTTATGTTAGGTAAGGTTAGGTCAAGTTAGTTTTAGTTAGGATATGTTAGGTTAGGTTAGGTCGTGTCGTGTCAAGTCGTGTCAAGTCGTGTCGTGTCGTGTAATCTCAGGTTAGGTTAGGATAGGTTAAGATAGGTTTGGTTAGGTTAGATGAGTTTATGTTAGGTTAGGTTAGTTTGAGTTGGGTGATGTTAGGTTGAGTTATGTTAGTTCGTGTCGTGTCGCATCGTGTCGTGTTATGTCGCGTCGTGTCGTGTCGTTTTGTGTCGTGTTATGTCGTGTCGTGTCATGTCGTGTAGTGTCATGTCGTGTCATGTCTGGTAACTCATGTCAGGTCATATCAGGTCAGTTTAGGTAGGTTCAGGTCTGTTTAGGTCAGTTTAGGTTGTTTAGATCAAATTACTTTAGGTTATGTTAGGTAAGGTTAGGTTAAGTTTGTTTTGGTTAGGTTACGTTAGGTTAGGTTATGTCGTGTCATGTCAAGTCATGTCGTGTCGTGTAATGTCAGGTTAGGTTAGGTTAAGTTAAGATATGTTTGGTTAGATTAGATGAGTTTGTTAGGTTAGTGTAGGTTAGTATGGGTTCGGTTTGATTGGGTTAGGTTGGGTGATGTTAGGTGTTTTATGTTAGGTCGTGTCGAGTCGTGTCGCGTCGTGTCTTGTGTCGCGTCGTGTAGTGTCGTTTTGTGTCGTGTCATGTCGTGTCGTGTCATGTCTTGTCGTCGTGTCGTGTCGTGTCATGTCGTGTAGTGTTGTGTCATGTCGTGTAGTGTCATGTCGTGTCATGTTTGGTAATTTATGTCAGAACATGTCAGGTCAGTTTAGGTCCATTCAGGTCAGTTTAGATATGTTTAGTTCAGTTTTCTTTGGGTTATGTTAGGTAAGATTAGGTTTGGTTATGTTAGGTTATGTTATGTTATTTTAGGTTAGGTTAGGTAAGGTTAGGTTAGGTTAGTTTATTTGATGTTAGGTTAGGTTAGGTTAGGTTAGATTAAGTTTGTTTAGGTAAGGTTAGTTTAGGTTAGGTTAGTTTAGGTTAGGTTAAATTATGTTAGAATAGGTTAGGTTTGGCTATATTAGGTTATGTTATTTGAGTTTATGTTATGTTAGGTTATGTTAGGTTATTTTTGGTTGTGTAAGGTTTTGTTTTGTTAGGTAATGTTAGGTTAGGTTAGGTGAGGTCCTCTCATGTAATGTGTTGTCGTGTCGTGTCCGGTCGTGTCTTCTCGTGTAGTCATGTCATGTAATGTCAGGTCAGGTTAGGTTAGGTTAGATAAAGTTAAATGAGGTTAGTTTAGGTTATGCTAGGTAACGTTATGTTAGGTTATTTTAGGTTAGGTAAGGATAGTTTACATTATGTTAGGTCAGGCAAGGTTAGGTTAGAAAAGGTTAGTTTAGGTTATGGTATGTTAGGTTAGATGAGGTTAAGTAATGTTACATTAGGTTATCTATAGTTAGGTTAGGTCAGGTTAGGTAACGTTAAGTAAGGTTAGGTTATTTTACTGACCTAAACTGACCTGACATGTCATGACCAGACATGACACGACTTAACACGACACGACACAACATGACACGACACGAAACATAACGACACGATACGACACGACACGACCTAACCTAACCTAACATAACCTAACATATCATAACCTTACATAACCAAACCTAAACTAACCTAGCATAACCTAACATAACATAACCTAACATAACCAAACCTAACCTAATCTAACATTACCTAACCTAACCTAAACTAACCTTACCTAAACCAACCTAACCTAAGCTAACCTTACCTAAACTAACCTAATCTAACCTAAACAAACCTAACCTAATCTAACATAACATAACCTAAAGTAAACTGATCTAAACATACCTAAACTGCAAATAAACTGACATGAACTGATGTAACCATACCTGACATGACCTGACATAAATTACCAGACATGACACGACATAACACTACACGACACGACACATCACGACACGACATGACACATCACGTCACGACACCACACGACACGACACAACACGTCATGATGCGACACGACACGACATGACACGACATGACACGACGAACACGACATAATACGACACGACACGACATGACACGAAATGACACGACATGACACGACATGACACGACATAAAAAGACATGACACATCATGAAACGACATGACACGACATGACACGACATGACCCGACATGACACGACATGACACGACATGACACGACATGATAGGACATGACACGACATGACAAAACATGACATGACATGACACGACATGACATGTCAAGACACGACATGTTCAACATGTTCGACATGTTCGACAAGACACGACATGTCACAACATGACACTTGTCACGACATGACACGACATGTCACGACATGACACGAAATGACACGACATGACACGACATGACACGACATGACACGACACGACCTAACCTAACCTAAACTAACATAAACTAACCTAAACTAATCTAACATAACCTAACCTAAACTAACCTAAAATAACCTAAACTAACGTAACCTACCCCTAACCTAACCTAACATAACCTAAACTAAACTGACCTAAACTGACCTAAACTGACCTGACATGTCATGACCAGACATGACACGACATAACACGACACGACCCGACACGAAACTACTAGACATGAAACGACACAACACGACAAAACATGACACGACACGACATGACACGACCAGACCTAACCAAACATAACCTAACCTATCATTACCTTACCTAAAATAATCTAACCTTACCTGACCTAACCTAACGTAATGAACCTTACCTAACTTAATTTAACCTAACCTTACTTTACCTAGCCTGTCCTAACCTAACCTGACCGGACATGAAATGACACAAGACATGACCAGACATGACGTCACATGACACGACGTGACACGACTTGACACGACGTGACTCGACGTGACACGACGCGACGCGACACGACGCGACGCGACACGACGCGACGCTACGCGACACGACACGACACGACGCGATGCGACGCGACACTACGCGACACGACACGACACGACACATGACACCGCAGGGCTAAACCTCACATAACATTACCTAACCTAACCTAACATTAACCTAACCTAACATTAACCTAACCTAACATTAACCTAACCTAACCTTAACCTAACCTAACATTAACCTAACCTAACCTAACCTAAAACTAACCTAACATAACCTAACCTCACTTAACGTTATCTAACCTGACCTAACCTAACTATAGATAACCAAATGTATGATTACCTAACCTCACCTAACCTTACCTGACCTAACATAATGTAAACTATCCTTACCTAACCTAAACTAACCTAACATAACATTACCTAGCATTACCTAAACTAACCTAATCTAACTTTAACTAACCTAACCTAACCTAACCTGACCTGACATTACATGACATGACATGACTACACGAGAAGACACGACCAGACACGACACGACAACACATTACATGAGAGGACCTCACCTAACCTAACCTAACATTACCTAACAAAACATAACCTTTCATAACCACAAATAACCTAACATAACCTAACATAACATAAACTCAAATAACATAACCTAATATAAACAAAAATAACCTATTCTAACATAACCTAACTTAACCTAAACTAACATAACCTAACTTAACCTAAACTAACCTAACCTAAACTAACCAAACATTAAATAAACTAACCTAACCTAACCTTACCTAACCTAACCTAAAATAACATAACATAACCTAACCGAACCTAACCTAACCTAACATAACCTAACGTAACCAAACCTAACCTTACCTAACATAACCCAAAGTAAACTGATCTAAACATACCTAAACTGACCTAAACTGACCTGACATGTTCTGACATAAATTACCAAACATGACACGACATGACACTACACGACATGACACAACACTACACGACATGACACGACACGACATGACACGACACAAAACGACACGACACGACGCGACACAACACGACACGACGAGACACGACTCGACACGACCTAACATAAACCACCTAACATCACCCAACCTAACCCAATCAAACCCAACCCATACTATCCTACCCTAACCTAACAAACTCATCTAACCTAACCAAACCTATTTTAACTTAACCTAACCTAACCTGACATTACACGACACGATGTCACGACATAACCTAACCTAACATAACCTAACCATAACAAACTTAACCTAACCTTACCTAACATAACCTAACCTAATCTAACCTAACCTTAACATACCTAACTAACCTAACTTAACCTATCCTATCCTAACCTAACCTGAACTGACATGACACGACACGACACAAAACGAAACGACACGAAACAACACAAAACAATACGACAAGACATGACACGGCAGGACAAAACCTCACATATCCTAACCTAACCTCACCTAACTTTACTTAATATAATCTAACCTTACCTTAAATAACCTAACATAACCTAACCTAATCTTACCTAACCTAACATTACCTAAACAAAACTAACCTAACCTAAACTAACCTTATTTAAACTAACCTAATCTAACATAACACAACCTGACCTCAGATAACCTAACCTAACTTCCTAACCTAACCTTACCTAACCTAACATAACCTAACCTTACCTAACCTAAACTAACCTAATCTAACCTAACCTAATATAACACAACCTAACCTCACCTAAACTAACTTCCTAACCTAACCTTACCTAACCAAACATAACCTTACCTTACCTGACTTAACCTAACCTAACCTAACCAAATCTAACCTTACGTAACATAACCTAACCTAGCCTAAACTAACCTGACCGGACATGAAATGACACAAGACATGACCCGACATGACCAGACATGACACGAAATGACACGACAAGACACATCATGACACGACATGGCACGACATGGCACGACATGACACGACATGTCACGAAATGACACATGACACGACATGGCACTACATGACACGAGATTAAATAACCTAACCATACCCAACCCAATGATTCCCGACACAACCTAAACTAACATAACCTGTCAATTAACTAACATAACCTAACCTAAATTAACCTAACCTAACGTAACCTTACCTAACCTAACCTAAAATAACATAACATAACCTAACCTAACCGAACCGAAACTAACCTAACACAACCTAACGTAACCTAAACTAACCTTACCTAACATAACCTAAAGTAATTTGATCTAAACAACCTAAACTGACCTAAACAGACCTGAACTGACCTAAACTGACCTGATATGACTTGACATAAATTACCAGACATGACACGACATGACAATACACGACATGACACGACACGACATGACACGACACTAATCGACACGACACGACGCGACACAACACGACTCGATGCGACACGACACGACCTAACATAACTCATCCTAACATCACCCAACCTAACCCAATCAAACCCAACTCAAACTAACCTAACCTAACTTAAACTCATCTAACCTAACCAAACCTATCTTAACCTATCCTAACCTAACCTGACATTACACGACACGACACGACTTGACACGACTTGACACGACACGACCTAACCTAACCTAACATATCCTTACTAAAACTAACTTGACCTAACCTTACCTAACATAACCTTACCTAACCTTACCTAACCTTAAATCACCTAACTAACCTAACTTAACCTATCCTAACCTAACCTGACCTGACATGAATGGACACGACACGAAACGACACGACACAACACGAAACAACACGACACTATACTACACGACATGACACGGCAGGACCTAACCTCACATATCCTAAACTAACCTCACCTAACTTTACCTAACATAATCTAACCTTACCTTACCTATCTTAACATAACCTAAACTAATCTTACCTAACCTAACCTAACATTACCTAAACAAAACTAACCTAACCTAAACTTACCTAAACTAACCTAACATAACACAACCTAACCTCAACTCACCTAACCTAACGTAACCTAACCTAACATAACATAACCTAAACTACACTAACCTAACCTTACCTAACCTACCCTTACCTGACCTTACCTAACATAATGAACCTTACCTAACTTAAACTAATCTAATCATTATTTATCTAGCCGAAACTAACCTAACCTTATCTGACATGAAATGACACGACAAGACATGACCCGACAAGACACGACATGACACGACATGACAATACATGACACGACCTGACACGACATGACACACCATGAAAAGACATGACACATGACATGACATGACACGACGTACCACGACATGACACGACATGACACGACATGACACCACATGACACGACATGACACGACATGACGCGACGTGACGCCACATGATGCGACATGACGCCACATGATGCGACATGACACGACATAACACGACATAACACGACATGATACGATATGACACGACATGAAACGACACACGACTCGACACGACATGACACGTCATGACACGACATGACACGTCATGGCACGACATGACACGACATGACACGACATGACACGACATGACACGACATGACACGACATGACACGACATGACCTAACTTCAGTCCGAACATCGTCTTGCTGATTAAATATCACAATGTTAAGGTTATAGTGCTTAATTTGCATATTTGTGCAGAAATACGATCATGCAGACGTGTGAGAGGTCGCGTACTGGATGTAAAGTGCGTACAAATTATTTTATAAATATGAGTATCAAACACTTCAGCTCAAGCCCATTTGCTGTGTCGGCACACGCACAGACGACAAAAAAAACGCGTGGTTGAAGTTAATTTCGACTGTGACAAAAAGAACAAATGAAGATCCCTTTTAATTGCCCTGCACCTGCGCTGCACTGCGTAGGAGCAAACAGTTTGAAGTGCACTGAAAGAAAAATTTTATTGGAAGTCTTCTCTGCAAAGGTATTTTTTAGGAACCACAAAATAAGTTTTTCGGGGTAAATACCCACAAAATATTTTGTAGCTGCCATGAAGCATTTTTTTTTCTCGTGTGGTATACGATCAGCTGGGACCCTTGTTTTTCGCGAAAAGAATTTTGCCTCACTTTGTTTCCGTGCCTTACGTGCACATCTGCAGTTCTGCTTCGTGGTCAGCGATTGGATATTTTAACTGTCGCGAGCCTTGGTATTCTACCGGCAAATCACAGACGTGTGGTGTTGCAGGAAAGTTTTTGTAATTAGCTCAGTCAAATGAGATAAGGCTCTTCACACAGACACGCTGCCAATAACCATGAAGCAGAATTGCAGATGTACACGTAAGGCACTGAAACAGACTGGGGCATAATTCTTTTCGCGAGAAAACAGGGTCCCTAATGATCAGGGGCTTAGTAATGCAGTTAGTACAGTGGCTAGGATGACCGTCTCTCAGTAAGTCGATTCGGGTTTCATTCCTTGCAGGATCGACCCAAATTTTCATTTGTGAAAATCGTGTGGATGGTCAAAAGGTATTTCACGGTGGCATCCCGTTGTTCCCTTCTCATTCATACCAAAGCTGCTGATGCTCACCTAATATCACTCCCTCTCCAGCGCTGAAAACATCGCAATTGAAGACACCTTGTCACTAGACGTAATGAATTTTTCTTAAATATTTTTTTTTTCATTTTTCAAAATTATAAGATTTACTTTAAAGTATTAAAATAGGAACTTGCCGGGAGCTTATTAACTTATAATTCCTTACTCTCACAGTATACGAAATAATAAAGCCTTGTTACGTATGTAAATTTCAGATGTTATAAAATTTTATACTATTAAGATACATTGCCGGTAATTTATTTAATACTCAATTTAATATACGAAAATAAAAAAAATACAACAAAAGGGGTGCCATGCCTACTAAGCGCTAGCCCAGAATCTCTTCACATCAGTCTACTTCCACAATCACATAGTAACGTCCTGGCAGACAATAATGAACTCTCAGTTGTAGTTGTCACGCTTTTGTACGGGATGTCTATTAACATGTTCCCTATATGTTTATGAACAAAGTAATACACACTCGAAATAGGTAATACTTTAGATCTCAAGAAAAAAAGCACAGTTATCAGAAACATGACTTAGTGGCACCTCGATATGGTTAACTACAGCTTTTATAAACTGCAATAAATTTTTTAAAATTTAACCTGGATTCATTAAACGCTGAACTAGAAGCAAACGTTGTACTTAATTACATACTGCCCACAAATAAGACTGTAGGGTTATCGCTTAAGGCTTCGCATTAGTTGCCATATTAGAATATTTTATTTATTTATTTATTTTTTTTTTTGCTTTTATGAAGCTCTGAGAAGAAAAATGAGAAATGTTATATTATAGCGTCAATACTACTTACCTTGCGCTACAGAACAAGCGTCGCAGTTGAACTTTTAGCCAATACTTAGGTCGCAGTCAGTCCAGCAAATCAAGAGCATAAAAAAATTTGCTGTACTGAATGCGTACTAAATATTGTTTAAAAGCTCAACTGCGATGATTGTACTGCAGAGCAAGGCAAATATAATTGACTCTATAATAGCAACTTTCACAATTTTACTCTCAGTATTTCGAAACGAGAAAATAAAATAATCTACTATGGCGACTGACGCGGAGTATAAAGAAATAATAATCCGTCATATATACTGATTTTACGATAGTAATTTTCTAATCCTAAACAAGAGCAGATACCAAATAGGGCCTATCTGTTGCACAGCTTCGTTAAAAACAGTGCATATTGTTAACATTTTTAAAAGACAAAATGCACTATGGTTTCAGATAATTATGCAGTCAAGTAATATATCATTAATGAACTAATTAGTTAAATCTACAAATTTTATTGTCTAGAAAAAATTGGACAGTATAGTAAAACAGTTGTACAGTTTTCCGATATCAGCTCTCGGAAAGGAATCGAAAAAAAAAAAAATATTATCGTAAAAGCAGTAGGAACTATGAATCATGGCCTTAAAGTCTTATAGAAGAAATACTAGTACAAAATAAACACGTGTCTGTTTGGCGCGCCGAGTGTGTCAATCCGTAACCTAGCGCTCCTCTGTACACGCGCATCAATCGCAGATAAACAGGCCTCCTAAAAAGTGAGCGGTTGTTGATGATGCTGGATAAGAATTAGCAGTGGGACTTTTACTGTCAGATTTAAAGGGGAGGAGCAGCTGTCTAACTGAATTCCTTAGGTTTTGAGGAAAAATAAATCTGAGATTCACTATCGAAATTCTGACTACGTTAAAACATCTTGCAAGACTATGTGATTTATTTGAAGTTATTGATATAATGCCCTAAACGGACTAGTTTATTCTGTAGAAACGTCCGGAGTATAGTACTAATTAATTTTGACCCCTTCAATTGTCGTAACATAATAATTGCTTAGCGTCGTAAGTTCTATCTTACACGTTATATTCTCTGTGTTAACTTTGCATAAATAAATCTGAAGCATGGATTATGATGAAATTTTATGTAATATACCTCATATATCGAAAAAGCCTTCACTTTTGAGGGCGCGGTCTACCTCGCGCTTAAGGGTACTGAAAACATCAATTGATCTCCAGGCTTTATTCGAAGCCAGTATGGATAAAATACTCAATGACAGTCCTAGATAATGGTATATGCCAACTTTATGAGAAAATATTTATCCAGAATTACTAATTCATTACGCGTGATCTCTTGCGCCACAGTATAGTGCACGAGGTTCCGGCGTAAGAGATTGTGCCTCAAAAGTTCGTAACACTGGAAACAATTTTGTTTAAAACGTTGGCTAAAATTATTGTCTAAGATTGCTATTGTTTAACTTTCGCAAATTAGCTTCAAGAAACCTACAGTTATAGGTTAATGCTTTTAGCGTTGAATTATGTACCACGCCCTCTTAAGATGCCTTGCAATGTGTCCGCAAATGTGTTCCACTTGTGACCATTGTGCCAAAGAATGAAAATGAAACACTCCTCTACTTCAGACGATACCGAAAAGTTACAGTCAAAGTTTCACGTCAATTAGAAAATCCATTTCGGAGCCCCTCAAAATGGCTGAAAACAAATTTTTCAACATGTTGTGGTGGTCCCCCTTGTGCTGGAGGGACGGATACACGGCGGGGTTCTCTCAGGCCAGTTTCCAGAAGCTGGTACGGGCGTCCCAGTCTGCTGTACAACCTACGAACAGATTGCATTTCCCAAATGAAACATGAAGTAGTGTCCTGCGATGCGGATCTCGAGTAATGTTGATCTGGAGAAGGGGTTCTGTAGCCATGGAAGGTGGACACTTGCTCGGGTGAAAACTCGGATGCATGGTGTTTCGCAGGTACTCGGGGGATTGATATCAAGTCCAAGCCTTGTGCTGAGCCGATCACGGGTCGGACTCTGGGCGGTAGATGTTTACGAACTCCTGCTTAGGAGAAGACTAAGGTTAATTCTACTACAGGTTAGAAAGAAAATACGTTTTACTATAGGAGATCTTGGCACAGGGAAAATTTCTGCCACTAGTTTCGCTTCAATTGCTAAGAGACCAGATAAATACGAAACCGTACTAAATTAAATTTAAATAAACTTGGGAATTATATTAGTCATTTAATTTAATTTAAAGTGGAAAGAAACCAATTTCGCGTATCAAATTATCAACTTATTGTAACTTAAAATTCCGGAAAGCTCTGTGATTGGTCAGTTTGTTGCACTAACGATTAGCGCTCAAGGGGCAGAAAATTTCCCTGTGCCAAACTTATAACATTGATATTTCTAACCTGTAGTAGAATTAACATTAGAGAAGACTTACAGGGTGAGACCTTGGATCACTGGCCCGACTCGTCCACGAAGCAGATTCGTAAAGGTTGGTAAGTCTCGCCCTCAGCAAGGTGATTCATGCAGCTAACCTGTGGGTGTTACCGTTGCAAGGTGAGTGGGATTTTATCAGGTTTTTACTACCTGCCACCGCGATTGGAAGGAGCGCCATCTTCTTCTGTCAGTGGTATTCAACTACCATGGCAGCTTATAGCTTTGGCTGAACGTCTATGGTGGGCCCTGGACGTCTGGGACTGACTGTGAAGATTGACGACCCTCTCAGCATAATGATCTGTAAGGTGTCTCCTGGTAAATCTTCAGGATCAGGTACAGGAGGGCGGTTCTGCATACACCGGCAGCAGTGATGCCGAACACGGGTTATATCTGAAAAACTACTGTCACAGTCAGTCTGCTGGAGTTCCTCAGCCTGCACGTGTGCCTGAAGACGGGAACAGATCCCAGTTCCCGAAACGTCGCATCTGTTGTCGTCCAAGAAGCCTTCTACTTTTTCGTCCGTTTTTCGTCTGTTTTTTTCGTGTTTCGTCGTTGTTTCACACTCATTTCGTCTCTCGACTTTTGTGTTGTCTTCGTTGTGTTTTTCTGTCTATTACCTGTTTTCATAAGTCTCTTTTCTGTTTTCTCGTTCGTTTTTGTTGTGTCGTCTTTCATCACACGACTATATTCCAGCTTGGAATTAATTTTTTGAATTTTTTGCTGTTTGTTTTTTATCTGTTCCACTTTGTGGCTACGACTATGTCCCTCTCTAGGACTGTATGTATGTTATTTGTTTGTTGACAACAGCTAACGCTCGACTTTTCTTTGTTGATTTCTGTGGTTGTTTTTCGTTTTTTTCGTTTTATTGTGGATGTTTTCTGCAAGACGGCAACATTCGCAAGCAATGGCGTATGTCCATGATATCGGTCCTATACATAATACCAACCCATTGCAAGAATCGTTCAAAGATCACATAATATTTTTATCCTTGCGTGCAAATCTATGAATACGCAACATTTTTGCTTTCTACAATGTTTGCAAACAAGTTTTTTTTCCCACAGTATTTTTCCCCTGTGGTGACGTCAGGGGGCGTGTACTTCAAGTTGTTCATTGTCATAGGTTCAATACCCTGCAAGCTAGACTCCACAGTCCTGTATACACTTTGTCCTCAACTACTTGTACATTCTCTGCTGCTTCAGTGAGTGGCCAGTTGTACGTGTAACAAGATAGCGCGGAGTCAGTATTGTTGACTTGCACGTTTGCAAGGACAAGTTTCATAAGCTGTGAACCAATCACAAAAGTACCGTAAACTGGAGCAACGTTGGCCCTTGGGGGTACCTTCGTCCCACTCAAAGTTTTAATTTTTATGTCGTTTACTGAAGAATATTTCAAACTTTATCGGACTGGATTGGATGTACTTTTTAAACACCAGATTTTAAATGATTGTTTATTAACCAAATGACTCAAAAACTATTATTTTGAGTGGGACAAAGTTACCCCAAAATGGGCCAAAGTTGTCCCAGTTTACGATAACTCATATGTACGCGAGTTAGAAATCTTACTTATTTAAATCAAAATGATAAATCCACGGATCTCTACGGCATTTTCCGCCATTTATGCTCAGCTGCCGTTACTAACACAGCGAGAGGACAGGGCATAGTAATTTGATGTATAGTGGTGTTAAAAACGGGGAGAAAGACAAGAGGAAATGACGTGAGTTGGTATAGAAGGGCGCCTAAATCAAGGAGGTGGTATGTATTGGTCTGAACGCATCGATCCACCGCTGAGTGACTTCAGTGTAAATTGGTCAGGTACTGAACCACAGCGAATATAATTTAAGTGCAATTTCGTATCCTTGCTGCTGCCAGGACTGTGATTTAGGCAGCTCCCGTGAGTGCTTTCACTATACATAAATTTAACGGTAAGCGTTAATATCTCCGATTTTATGGCATGCAGTTTTTTCGATAATAAAACCTCGCTACACCTCAGAAAACATAACTGAGTGTCATATATAAATAACGCAAGTACTTAACAGTTATTTTTTAAGTTGCTAGAGTGTATATTTACCAGTCTGACTAAATGTGTGTACCGGTATCTTAAGAGCGCCACCTACCCGCGTATGAGAGGCTCAAAAGCAACGGAGCTGTAAGGTCGACCTTGAAGCGCGTATCAAATACCGCGTCGCCTCAACGAGCCAAGTTATGAAATAGCGTGCAAGCTTCCCGCCGAAGGTTTTTTACTGTGGGACACTAAGCGGTGACCATATAATTTAATTGGTGGAAAGTCTGCAACTAAGTTCTGTGCAGGTGGCAATCTGAATTTCACATACATCCGGTTAGTACATGTTGAAGTACGAAAGTCTGAAAAGGCCGCTTTTAGCCATAATGGAGGGCTTAGAAACAGTGTTTTTAATGAGCGGGGTGTCTTAACAATGAGGTTCCGACCTTGTTTGAAGTTTCTATTCTTTTCCTAAGTTGGCACAGTGGGCACACGTGGAATAGTTTCGTAGAAAAAACCTGTCTATGAACACGCTGCAACCCATTTGAAGCGTGGGGCAGGCGGCCACCATAAGTGGATTTTTCGTGTCGTATGATAAAGTGCGGTATGTTGCGAAGGTCAAATTATTTGGAGAACATAGTTTTCCAAATATTTAGAATATGTTATATTTTGCCATAGTTTGTTTCAGTACCTTACGTGCACATCTGCAGTTCTGTTTCATAGTCAGCAATCAAATGTTTTAACTCTCGCGCTTCTTGAGGCTTTTTCCGCAAATCATACGTGTGTTGTTGCTGTTACCTTATTCTTACTGGCGTAGTATAATGAGAAACGTCACTTCACACAGACACGCTGCCAATAACCATGAAGCATGACTGCTATGCATGTAGGGCACTAAAATAAACTGGGGCAACATTATTTTTGCGAAAAGGTTCATAGCCCTATTCATATGCTATCACGGTAAAGTTTCAGAAATGTAATATGCTCATTAAATAATAAGTAGAGGCCCGGATATTTCGCGGGTTCAACGCCCAGCAGGCTAGACTCCACAGTCCTGTGTGCACTGTCCTCAGCTATATTAGTTCATTGGTTGCTGCTCCAGTGAGTGAGCATTTGAACATTTCACGATGTAACGCAGGAGTCCGTGAGCGTTTTTACGCGTGTCCGCCATTGGTTCGGAGTCCGCAAGGTCACGTTTAATAAACAATTACCCGATCGAAATAGTTTCCAACATGTACATGACTTAGAAATCCAACCTTTCCTCAGTTGAATCCGCGAAATTTCCGGGGCTCTAATATGTTATTAGTAGGGGCCGGAAAATTTTGTGGTTTCAATGGCCTACATGCTAGAATCCATTGTCCTATGCATATTCAATTCCCGTCTATTCGTTCATTGTCTGTTGTTCCACTGAGTAGCAACTAGTTGACAAATGGTCGGGGCTTGAGTATGCATATGTTAGTGCATTCTAGGTCATCGAATCCGCGAAATTTTCCGGCCCCTAGTTATAAGCGAATTTAACGGATTTTATAGAAATAAAAAAAAACTCGCAGCGTTGGGCCGTGTAAGAGCAATGGTTAAGTTAAACTAAACAATTGTGATTTCGCGCCTACCGTTTGCGATATTCAGACATGCGGTGTCTATTTACACCGGGTTCCCCGGTAATTTGAATGCGCGCCGGGCATCATATTCGGTTGGCAAGACGAGCAACTCGTCACAAATACTAATGAACCAAGAGAGACTTCATCCGCATTCAAAAGTGCTTAGTTATTCTGATCGTCCGCGGGTGATAAATGGGCTGTCAAAATCCAAATACGCCATGCCATAAATCCTCCAGGCTTCGTAGAGGAAGGGAGCAAAAGCTGTAATCTAATAAAGCATGCATGGGAATAATTGATTTAACCTCCATGGTGCCAGATGGCACAATGGAAGCCAGCTTGAGTTTATTTATTCCCTCGGTGTACCGCCAGCCGACCGTTACTACAACAATATTGAGTATGTGGATAGAGACGCGATTTTCATTTATTTACAGGGCATATTACCGCTAATTTAACTACAACGTGTACTGGAAAACATATCCAGAGAATGTAAAATTACTACATATCATAGGTCACATTTAAGTAAACTATATTATCGGTTTTTAAACGACTATGTGTACTGGAAAATACCTTTGATGAATGTAAAATTATTTTATAATATAGGCAAAATTTCAGTAAGGTAGTTTATATGTTATTAAACAGTGTATAACGGGAAATATCTTCACAGACTGTGAAATAACCAGATATTGTAGGCCAAATTTGAGCAGACTCTCATATACGTTTACGTCAATGTAGTGACACAATATTGGATTTATGTTCTTTCCAAAATTGTTCTTTTACCAGTTTTATTTCTGAAAATCATTCTTTGTGACCACAATAATGTGTACTAATAGTTATGTTACGTTTGTAACCGTCCAAAGTAATTTATTTTTTAAATTTAATTTCATTTCATGAATTATTTTGACGTTCTAGTCTACATTCCGGGAAGTTCTGGGCTCCAATTCAGTTATATGCGGCGTACGAACGTTCCATTCTGACACACAAAAACTACAAAGCAGATCGTATTAGTGTTATTTACATGTAGCCGTTTAAAAGGGGTAAAATGGATTATGCAGTTCACTTAAGTTCCTTGACAATATCAGCTCACATATAGTACCATCTCACTAATCTCAAGGTTGGGGCACCAAATACGTTTCCGCGAAACGTTTTCCCACCAAAACTTTCTAATGGTATTAAAATTCAAGTGAATATTTTGAAAATATATAAATGATGGCACCATCACCAATGGTTGTGTGCAGGGTAAACAGACGTTTTTAATTCGATTAACTACTTACCTTTAGGAATCTGTAATTACCCCAAAACGTAAAATTTGCAGTGCTTTAAGTAAGGCCTAGGCGAAGTCGCTGTTAGTGGCAGGGACAAACTTAAGACTGCTATTCGCGTGGACAGCTATAGCTACTTATCCTGCCGCAGATTTAGTTCAACTAGCCGCTTGGACATTCTTACACTTGATGATTGAAGAATCAATCTTGTGTACAAAGAAGTTTTTCAGTTAAATTTAATATTATCAGTTACGAATAATACTCGCGAGCAAAGCCGCGCAGGGGACTGCTAGTAGTTATATAAAAATACAGCCTCTGAAAATAACTGTTCTACAATGAAGTGAATATTCATATTGTTTACATGCTTTAAAAAATAAGTCATCGGTGACACGTAAATTTAATGTATACAAAAAAATTATTGTACACTTAAAATAATGTGGTTTAGGGATAAGATGTGTAGTATCTAAGCGTGGCTTTGCGCGTTAGAATCTGCGTTCATCGGTGAATTTTTACTTTTTTTTTTTTTTTTTTTTCAAAATAGTTTCATGTAAAAATGATTATTTTTTTAAAGTTATTTATTTAAAAAGTTTTGTGATATTATATAGTAAAACGGTATTTAAAATTAAAATTTTCCTTATGGCAAGTACAACCACATGGCTATCGCTTATAATTTTACAAATATATAATTAGTATTTTATTGGAAAGATAAAAATTGTAGTTTTACATTGAATTTCTTTGGAAACTGGGTTTCAAAGATTTTCCGTGTATAATTAAAAAAAAAATCCAATGTGCAGATTACATTGACTGAATAAATATTTAAGAAATTTCCTTAGAATTATTGAAAAAAATGTTTTTCCTGTATTCTGGAATTTTAATGCAGGGCTGGTAGAAATTTCTCTGAGATCAGTTACCACACGGAAAGGTACTCGAGAAACAAATACACTATATCCGTAAGAACAGTTAAACGGCTTCCTTTCATCTTAAACTGAACTGATGGTTTTTCCCGATTCTAATTTTTAGCTTTTAATCGTACTTACTGTGTAATTTTTGCAGATAAACTTATACGGTAAATGTTGTAGAGTTTTGGCAGAAAAACTTACTCGTAACATCTTGCAATGATGTTCAGTTGAGGTTGGACCTAAACATAAATGTATTAGTACCGATACCTTCTTAGATTGAGTGGCAAAAACTATAACATTCGTAGTATGATCAGTTACCTTGTGGGAATATTGTGTCGAAAACCGTTTAAATCAGTAAAATACTATTTCTGCAAGTATATAATTAATTATTGTAGATGTGAAATAAAGTATTCACAGCCAACGAACTTAATATTTCTTTCTTGGTTTATGAAATGAGGTAAAAAATTTTCCGTCACTCGCAGGAGATGGCGATTGTTATGTGAGTGATTGTAAATATTTAGGAACTATCCTGAAAAAAAATGTATACTACAGTTGACTAGGTGACTAGTTTTTTTTTATGGCAATGTATGATATGAAATATTGGCAATAAAAAAGGGGGAAGAAACTGACACACGATAACAACACAGTTAAAGTCAGTTATTTAAAAAAAAAGTGTAGGAATTTATTAAACCATTCTCGTCAAATGTACAATACGCCGTGTAGAAAAAATATAGGAAATTGACGTGTATGAAATATCACGTTTCTGTAGAGTGAATTTTCAGTGCCCGTTAGGTTTCCGTTTTTATTTATTAATTTTTTACTTACTTTTAATTAGTTATTACAAACGTATTAAACGTATGCCAGCTAAAGCGCTGTAAGCTGCGCGGAAGACCGGGGTTGAAATAGCAAAAATTTTAACACCCACAATAAGCGGTGAAATCTCTGCTCAAAACCCCTCTCACGCAACACACATACAACCTCTCTAGTTCTCTCTTTCTCTCTCTCTTCATCATACATTCAGGTGGCTGCACGTCCATTTACAGAATGTCAGAAAGTGCACGCAAGGCAGCGACCGCGAAATGCGATTTGAAATCTCCGTCCAATGCCTCCTAGCCTTCTGGAGTGCACGAAGACTCGTTCCGTTGCCTGCACCAATGCGATTTCATGCGCACCCTCCCGCTCCCCCAACTATATTTCGTTAAGGCCTATGGAAAGGTATGGTGTCGAGCAGACGAGTGGAATACTAAATCGTCAATATAATCTGAACTAGTGATCAAAATTCTGTGAGATTTTTTTTCAAAGTAGATATTTTACCAGCGGACGTTTATTTATATAACACTAAGCGGTAGTATTATTTACTTTCTAATAAAAATTTAAAAACTCTTTTTAGAAAAAGGAGGGCTTGATACCACAAAATCTACAAAACTGGAAAACTGTCATTATTATAATTTTTAAAATAATATCTTGGCCTCTATAATAACAGAATTTAAAAAATTCTCGCGTTTTCATTTGAAAATTATTTTAACATCCGAAAAAGTATGCTTTTACTGGTGAAGTTATCCAACAAAGTTAAATACTAAAGTGATTGCTGCAGTAGAAAGTTTTGTGCTTATGTATTCGTTATACCGTTTTATTTTAAAGGAATTGTGTCAAGATTTGGTGGTGGACTTTTACAAATATGTTTTTTAAAAAAAGTGTGGTCTTCCTAGTGCTGGGTTAGTGAATTATGTAGGTGATAATGATCCTCGTAACATTGTTTGTTAGAAGTCATTGCTATAAACTGTAATGTTGGTTCGTCAACGGCTGTTATAAACTGTATGCAAACTCCTGTTGTGTTAAAAAAAAAAAAAAAAAAACAGTGGAGTTTGAACTTGGTGATGAATTAAAGTTTGTGTACGTTAAACTAGTTGGAAGTATGGGAAACATATTGAATATAAATATTGCGCTTAGTATTTGTTGTATGTGTTCGTAAGTGTTACCATTGTGTTCAGCATGTGAATAAATGTAAGTATACCAAGTTTGGTGTTTGTGTGAATATTTGAGTCTTTTCTGTGCCACCCATATAACGCGCCCGTATTTTAATCCGTAAAACGTTGACGGATGTAAAAATTATTTTGGAATGAAAAAGCGAGTACTATTGAAAATCGGTTACTATTCAGAAGATAATATCATATTAAAAATTATAAAAATGTCAGTTTTCAATTTTTGTAGAATTTTTGTGGTTTCAAACTCTTATTTTTCTAAAAACCGTTTTCAATTTTTTTTACTCGAAAGTAAAGCCCACTACCGCACAGTGCTATGCAAACAAACGTCTGCTGATAAAATATCTACAAAGCAAAAAAAAAAAAATTCTCATCGAATCTTGATGAGTAGTTCAGATGTTATTGATGATTGAGTATTCCAGTCATCCGCCTCGACATCGTACCTTTCCATACCCCTTAAGTAAGCCGCCTATCACGCTTTTCAAATGCTTTGTACGTGCATGCAAATATGTTTCTTTTTTCACAAAACTATTCCAGATGTTCCCATTGTTGCAATAAACGAAAAAAACACACAGGACGAGAAGAAAATGTCTTATTTTTGACAAAAATTCTAATAAAAAAAACTATCCGAAGCCCCCAACATCTCTAAAAACGGCCTTTTCAGACTGCCGTAATTCAAGACGTAACCGGAAGCATTTGAAACTCAGGATCGTGCAGTAAACCTTACTGCTGGGTTTCAACCAATAAAATTGTTTAGTTTTCGCTTGAAGTCCCATAGTTAGGGCCCGGTAGTTTTTTTGAAAATACTTTTGCCCCATTTTGTTTCACTGCCTTACATGTACACCTGCAGCTCAACTTCATGATTATTGGCAGAGTGTTTTTGTGCAGAGTTGTTATTCATTTGACTGTGCCAATCTGTACATGGATAACTGACACGACACGTCAAGACGTATGTTACGGCATCCAATCACTGACCACAAAGCAGAGATGCAGGTGCGCACGTAAGGCACTGATCATAGCCGTCTATAGTGGAAGGCCGCGGCCTTCGGTATGGCAACCCTGCAATCCCCCCTTCCACGAGGGTCAGGTTCCCGGAGGGACGAGACGCGCAGTCGCGCGCTTTCTCAAGGGAGGCTACGCGTTACACATTCCGTCAGCTGTTAGTAGCACCTAGCACATCGTGTAGTTGGTGCAATCAATTGTTGTTCTTTTATGGAGCAAGTGTAGGAGTAGAAGTTTGATACTTGAAATAATAACTAATTTAAAAAAAGGAAAAAGAATAAAACGCGGTCGCTATTTAAACGAGTCTGCTGGAAAAAAGCATGTGTTTTTATATCTTCTGTCCAATTACACATACAGACACTTAAATAAAAAATACATACATATTTAGTTTTTTTTAACAAAAAATGTACATGTTAACCATGTAAGCCTATTTTCTGCAGTAAATTTAAAGAACATGATAAAAGAATAAATATTATTACAACAAGAAAGAATCATTTTTTACTTATTTTCATAAAACAATTAATAAATGTGCAACTAACAGGTTTTCATTTTACATCGTACTAAAAACGGAACTATCAGCTCAACAATGTCAATCTTACAATTTTACTTGAAAACAGAGTTTTATGTAAAACTAACATATACAACACACTATTTCAGAATAGTTATTTTCCTTTGATTGTTCCTAAAAGCAGCAAATGAATCTGTTCTTTTTTTACTGTAATTATTTAAAAGAATATTAGTCATTACAGATATAACTTTGTCTACAATTTTCTCTCTTCCTTGCCCACACTGGCAAACATATTCCAGTTCTTGATTTAAGCTACAGTCTAACTGAATAGCTAATTTACTTAAGCTATGAACTGTGGGTTTTTGATGACCATTTGATAAGAATAATGACTCAAATGATTCAGAAACTAGTGTCTGAACTATGCCAGTTACATGTTTTCCTACACCTAAAACAGTCAGACGGTACGCTTAGACCACCTCTGTTTATACTTTGAAAATACCTATCTACACATTCAGAATTCACAAGGAAATGTGAACAATCATCACACTGTTCTTTAACAGATAACTTAAAAGATATGTAACCACATACATACAGAAATCCAGACTCATCAAATTTTACATATTCTAAATAGTTTAAACTAAGTACATCGTTAAATTGATCACATATTGTAAACTTGTTAGTTACTACATACTCGTTTTCTGACTCAATAATTTCATGAGAGAAATGAACCTCTCCATACCTTGCTGACTTTAATCCAAGTACACTTTTCACTCTTATTTTTTTCTCAGCTTCCATTACTTGAGTAACTGAAATATTGTAGTTCCCACCAGCTAGTTGTCGATAATGACCAAACCTTGATTCTAAATTATCTGTTTGGAACTTTGCTGTAAGAACGTATGAAATATTTAGACACTCTAGAGAGTATTTTATAATTTCTTTAAGAACATATGTACAATGATACACTGCATTATACGTATCGGCTGTTAAACACCATTTTCGAGGATTTTGCCAGTTTAGTTTTTTCCATTGTTCAAGCCACAAAAGAAAGTTTTCCAAAAAAAAATAACCGGGAATCTGATAGATCTGAAAACGGTTTCAATAGGAAGTTCCTTTTCAGTACATGTGTTAGGTGACGTTTGATGTTAACAATAGACCACCACATCAAAATGATTTGAACAAAAAAGCAGTCCCACCATGACCATATTTCTCTAAAGAAGAAACAGTAGTCTCATTGAAAATATTTACAACAAGATTAACTTTCTGCCTCTCCAAATTATTTGGATACAATGTTTTGTAGCCAGTGGCGGTGCGTAAGGCCGTGCTCTCGTGCTGTAGCACTGAGTAAAATTAAATTTTACAAAGTTATTGAGTACTTGGTAATTTTATTAAATTTCAGGTAATGCGCCGCGATTTATACTTGTAACCTTTCTTAATAAGAGATCGACTGCTTTGCGCTAAGTTTCCCAGGCGAACGGAATTTTCTCAAGTAATTTCGTTCGTGTAAGCCGCCCTTTACTATAGTGTAAACGTGGCTCGGTGCTCCCACGGACTAGCGCACGGCCACAGAATAAACCAGGTATATCAGAAGCGAACTAGCGTGTCGGTATCTTTGATATGGACGAACTCAAGCGTTGATTGGCTAGAGCAGTCCGCCATTTTCTTAGTTCGTTAAAATGTAAACAATGCCTATTCATTTGTATGGGTCATTAGGTATTTCTGAAGAAAATTATTTCTGACTTGTTTTAAATCTGCCTCAAAATGAAAGTAATAAAA
>PNEQ01019513.1:0-30107 GCA_003012365.1 Medauroidea extradentata
ACTGTATATTAATAAGCACAAATGCGAATGCAAATGCTTAACCGACTATATAGACACAAACTTCTGAAGTTACCAGAATTTCACAGGCGCAATAAAAAAAAATTGTTAACAGTGTAAAAAATAATTTGCATTATAAAAAATCGCGGATAATCCGCAAATCGGATGATCGAGTCGCGGATAATCGAGGTTCTACTGTATGTGTGCTTTGTTCTCTCACCTGCATGTACAATTCTGTAAGTACTTACCATTTACACTGATATTTCCTAACCGTATGTTGTTTCTTTGTACTACAGTACATATTAAACACTACTTGTACCTCCTTTGTTGTTCGTACTGTTTGCAAAAACTTTAAAAGTTTTTCAATTTTTTTTTCTCCAGATTATTTATCACTGAAATACTAACATTGTTTACTACCACCATGATTTATTTATTTTAGTAGATTTAATCTCATATTTTTATCTCAGAAAAAAAAATTTTATTGAATAGATAATATTCTCACTTCATCCAAAGGAGAAGTATACCACTTTGTATTTAATGAGAACTGTGAATTAACCAGTAATGAGAACACAGAGAAAGGTAGAAAAATGCCTCTTAGGATACTAATTACAAAAACATTTATGTGTACATAGATAGAAATGTAGTAGGTAAATGGAAGTAAATTGGCCACTATATTGTTAAAAGAATACAGTAAACACGTGAGCACATTACTCAAAAGGTACACAATTACTTGAAGATAAGTAGAAAGGAAAACAGGGTTCTTACGGTCCTGGAAAGTCCTGGAACTTTGACCATGTCCTTAAAAGGCCTTGAAAAGTCCTTGATTTAATCCAGTCCTTGAAAAGTCCTTGAATTTTGGGTAATATAACATTCCAGCTAGTTTTTTAAGGCCATGGCCTTTTATTTGTTTCAAACAATTGTAAATAACGCTAATACTTTTTGACCAAATGCTTTGAAAAAATTTGAGACTGCGTGTACAGTCATACGATACAAAATTTCGGCAGAGCATTTTTTAAAATTAATAATGTACCGTTTGCTAGCAAAAAATTATTTTACTTAATTTGGGCATATTTCACAACAAAATATGTGATGCTTCAGGGGCAAAAATCTAAAAATCTATTTGGTGTATTGCAACAGAAAAATTCAGATTAAGCGGTAAAACTGTAAGAATGGATTTTTGATAAATATATTAATTTGCGTTAAAAATATATTTTTTCGAAACCACTGCAAAACTAAAGAACGAGGCCTTAATATTGAAATTCTACGATTACAGACATTGTGCAGTGTCAGTGTAATTAATACACTTTCTGGCACACCACAGCATGTTCTGTTATTCCTAGTGTTTCTTTTGAATATGTTCATGGCAAGTAGTACCCTGAATCAGTTTGAGTTTCATGGTAAAGGTTTTTTGGAATAGAAGAGTGCAAAAAAAGAAACTAAAGAGCTTTATAAAAAAAAGTGCCCCATACGGAATGCCGTATTTACGCGAGTACGAAAATTAAGTTACGAGTCGGGTGTGAGAGGCATATCATGTAATGTATGCTGTAGAGCGGAACGTCTCCCACAATTTTTTCTCAAGTCGAAGCTAATTTCTGGTTTGTAGATCATTAGCGAACTTCATCAGTTCTAAAGATAGAGAGAAAAAATATAATGTTTGCAAATAAAACCTTAAATATTTGAATAAAAAATTTTTGAGTGTCTAATGTAATTTACACCGGTCCTTGAAAAATTAGTAGAAAGTCCTTGAAAAGTCCTTGAAAGTCCTTGAATTTTAATTGTATGTTGCTGTAAGAACCCTGGGAAAATGTGATAAACCCTAGACTTTTATTAGTCATGCGTGTGGTACCAAAACATTTTACAAATACCATCTGCTTAGTGCTTATTCGCAAGAGTTGTGCATAGCAGAATGTAGCCGATGGCATGTAGTACATTATTGTAGCTGCTTATTGCTGACAAACCAGAAATGCATACTCCTGAGCCTGGTAGTGTGAATATTGTATGTTTGCAGACCGGACTGAGTGGCAATGCTGTGGTGCTGATTGTGCTGTACTGCGGTGGAGTGATGGTTAGTCAGCAGCAGTTGTCTGTGGGAGGCCTGTCATCTTTCCTGCTCTATGCAGCCTACATTGGGGTGGCCTTGGGCGGTATTTCAAGCTGCTACTCAGAGCTGAACAGAGGTCTCGGTGCCAGTGCTCGTATCTGGGAGATAGTAGACAGAGTGCCAGCTATTCCATCTTCAGGTACCACAACATTACATATCTGTATGACTGTGTGTATTTCATTGCGATAACAGTATTGTATTGATATTTAGCACATTAATTATAATTTGGTTGTAATGTTGGACATAATTGGTCTTCAGATTACCAAGATTGACAGCTACTATTGTAACATGTGATGTGAAAAACATCACCGGACAGATCCTAGTGTAAACAGCGAAATCGTGAAGTTGCTCTGTATCACAAGCAGTAGGAACACACATTTAGATGGCTAAAACGTGGTGAAACACAGTTTCAGCTATTCCATTGGTGAATAAATACCAAACAGTGTGTCTGTTTGGGTAGGTATGCTCAACAAATTTTCTTCATTGACCCATATATTTTTTGTAATGAAACATTTTAATTTTTACATGTCCTGAAAGAGGCTGAATAAACTGGAGGAAAATGTTAAAACTCCAAAACTTAAGAAAAGCTCAGAATTAATAGTTTCAATAAAAAGGACAGGTGTAAAGTATTCATATACAGTAGTCTGGCAAATATAAATAATTAATTAGGCTATTTATATTTGCACAATTGTGTTAAGTACCAGGCATACATTGTAAACATTAAAATTTAATATTAATGAGGCAAAATCAAAACTGTTTGAAAAATATAATCATTCTGATAGTATTGTACAAAATTTTTTTTCAGCTAAAATTTTTTTCAATGCTGTTAACTAATTTTTACACAGCTTTAACGTTATTAAACAAAATTTTGTACTGCTTTTAACATTTTTTTTTAATTGGCAACTTTTGTTCGCCATTTTAGGGGTCTTTAGTTGTTAACAAACCTTGAGAACAAACCTGTGCATATCAAAAATGCTCTCAATGTTCAACATTACACTACTTTAACTGTGTCTGCTGCAGTGATATGTATCGTATCGTATTTCCATATGAGTATGAGATGTGCACAGGAAAAAAATAATGAAATATTTTTATCTGAAATGTTGGTACAGTAGGTTATTTTACATTAATTAAATTTATAACTGAGACAAAATTCTACTCCTTCCTTCAATTGAGACTCAATCTGTGGCTTCACATATGCATCAAAAAATTTTCCCACAAAAACAATGGTGGCACAGAATTAAGTAATGATAGAACTTTACTACTCTACATATGAAAATTATTATTCTTATAACTGTACACATTTGACAACATTCGAGAAAATATTAGTACTGTTTATAACAAAACTACATGCCAATGAACCAAATTTTTAAATTTTAGGAAAGCACACA
Source organism: Medauroidea extradentata (assembly GCA_003012365.1). Taxonomy (NCBI): domain Eukaryota; kingdom Metazoa; phylum Arthropoda; class Insecta; order Phasmatodea; family Phasmatidae; genus Medauroidea; species Medauroidea extradentata. The sequence goes on from PNEQ01019513.1 coordinate 3,487, forward strand.
CGTTGCAGATAAAAAAGACAAGCTAAAAATAACCTCTAATAATTTACCATATTATCTTAAAATAATTGAAAAAGTTACTTCTATGCTTTTATTTCAATTATGGCAATAAATTAAAATTGAAGGGGACAGGCCTAATTGTGGTCAGCCAGTCTTTAACGTACATATATTCTAAAAACACAACATAGATATTGGTTAGTATGCATAACTCGTCTGAAAATATGATAACTTTTCCTTGAACATTCACACAAAAGCTGGTGGAAGTACTGTATTGCATTTACTACTACAGGCAACTCTTGATTATCTGTACACATACCTATTATCTGCTTAGTAGCTTACATGTAGAACCTTAAAAACTACTTTTTTTCTTATTTTTTACAGTAAACCCTTTATTATGGCTTTATTTTACATTGCTGATACAGGGATTTTAACAGCATTATGCTATTTATTTAATGAAATTCAATATTATGCTCATGCGTTATTTATTTAATACTAACTGCAGCAGATCCTTAACAATTTTCAATCATCCACTGTTTTTGATTTCCACCACAGCATTAATACTCTCAATTAGTGTTAATAAATGGAAGTTGGCTGTAAAATACCATTTTATCATTCTGAGACAAAACATATGTTTTTAAAAGGAACATTTAAAAAAATGTTGAACAACTGGTCTCATATTAATACCCTATAATGAGCTGTAAAACTTAATTCTTCATAGCAAGTTTTTATACTCAAAGGTTTCTTCTTCATGGATAAAAATAAACATGTAATCTATGACTGTAATATACTGACTTGATACATACTCCAAACAACCTGTTACCATATTTGCCCATGTACCCAGCACACCTTTTATCCAAATTTTGTATCACAAAAATGGGGGTGCGCAGAGCAACTTCACGATTTCGCTGTTTACACTAGGATCTGTCCGGTGATGTTTTTCGTTTATTTCCGTTACGAAAATCTAAATTATGAACGCAGCATCTCTGAAAATGCCTAAACAAAGCATTAAAAATGTAAACAAATGTTCGTCAAGTCATAGAGATATGGATTGGAACTCTGTAAACTTCAAACTTTCACTGCCACTGCCATTGCTCGGCCGCCATATTGTCGATATATCGAGATCGCAGTACCGCATGGCCATGGCTGTGTGTGAGTTGATGCACTTCAAATGCAAAATACGTAGAGGAATGAATGCTATATCTATGTGAATGTATCTGTGGCCACCATTCGTAAAATGAAAACATTCAGTTTTTTACGTTGTGAATGTTGTAGGCAAAAAAATTTTTTTTTTGGTCTGTCAGTTATTAAAACCCTTTTTTAATATCAGTGAAAAAGGTTAAAATATATTAAAACAGCAGAAATACCGGAAGAAAAATGTTATGCATTTTGACGTTGTGCCTCAATTTATTCGTGACAATACATCCGCCAAGGCATCTGAATTCGTGTGAAATATTGATTTTAACGAAATTGTGCTGAAATTCGTGGAAAACTTAAAATCATGCCAATTTTCGCTGTATTTTGCGAATTTCGCGAGTCACCAATTTTAGGGGTTCTTATTAATAACATAAAAAAAATATTATTGAGCTATGTTTCTAACGAAGTTATCGTATTTAATTGCATAATGTCCACCCTTGCGTAATGTCTGTACCCTTATTTTTCAAGCCTTAAATAAGTTTGTAAAAAATTAGCGTAATATCCGCACTTGTTTTTTTTCAACATGTTCCGCACATGACTGTATTATAGGGTGTTGCATGTGAATTAATTTATGAGATTCTCTTACCTTTTCTTATGTTTCACGCACAACCCCAGAAACCTTTTCCTTTATTTTGGAACAAAACTGCATGCCATAGACAAGTAAATAAATAAATAAATCTGTACATTTACAATTTATTTATAGGAATTAGTAAAATAGCGCATGAATGGGTTAACGAGACTACCTTACCTTTTTTCTGCGCACACCAGAAAACTTTGCCTATAGTATATTTAAAAATTAAAGTCATGCTATAGGTGAATAAACAGGGATAAATGCATACTTTAAAATTTTTTTCTGTAACCCCACATTTTTCTGATAAGAAAAATGATCGAATTACTGCTGGAATTATGCAAGTAAATATGGTATATATTAATTTGGATTTGATGGTCCTGCACTTTAGACATGTTTTGTTTTCTACTGGATGGTGTGTACTGTTCCTCCAGCATAAATAATTTTGTTGTCTTTTAGATGTAAGATATAATCAGTGTTCCCCAAACACACATCAGCCACAACATATCACAACATTTTCCATTGTTTGCTCAAGGAAAGCATTACTCAGTGTGGAATATCGATGCAATATTGTATATTTCAGTATGAAAGAATGTGTGCACCTGAATCTCAGTACACAACTACCATATGTTGTAATTTAAATTGCTGTAGCAGTTACAGATAGTTGACAAACTCTATTGTAAACCATTATTCAGGAAGTAAATAAAAATATATTTGAGGTTTTTTGCTAAATACTATTTTAAAAATTGAAATCTTTCAAGACAGGAGTTACTGACAGACCATAACTACAATAAAAGAAAAAAAAAAATGGAACAAATATTAGTTACAAATTAAATACAAACGCTAGAAAACTAAGGAGCACTGTTTGTTTGTTTACCTAATTTGTTGTTGTTTATTCCAATTTTTTTTTCTTTGTTCTATTTATGGTCTGTCCTTAACTCCTGTATTGAAAGTATTTATTGTTTCTATTGCTGGTCAGGCATTTTCATCCTACAACTTGGTTATTTTAAAAACGGGCAAAGAAATTATTGAACTCATTTAGATACGGTCATTTGGATTTCAACAGTTCATCATCTTAGCTTTATTTATTGTTCATGAGCAAACGCGAATGTATTTAAAAGTAAATTTAGATTTTACACAGCACACAGGCCATTAACTGTTAAGTGTTAATTTTTGATGCACTGGTTACTTGTTTTCTTAAGCAAATTGGCACCTTGCTCCACTTTTCATAAACAGCACTGTAAATAATACAGTGTATGGATTTCACTCTACTCAACAAGTAAATATCTGAGACCACAATGATTATTAATCTTGAGAAGACAGTCTTCAGAAGTGCTCACTTTACAGTCAGTGTGTAATGTTTTGTGTGCTAAAATAATCTTGACAAGAAGCTTAGGTTGAATGTCCCTAGGAGGCTTGGTGCCCTCTGGGGAAGTGGCTGGACACATTTCCTTCCAGAAGGTATGGTTCAGCTACCCAACCCGGCCCAGCGCACTCATTTTCAAGGACCTTACGTTGGATATCCCAGCCGGCCACGTCACAGCCGTGGTGGGGGCCAGTGGCTCTGGAAAAAGCACACTTGCGTCCTTGTTGCTCAGGTTGTATGACCCGGACAAGGGCAGTGTGCTACTTGATGGTCATGCCGTGTCAAACTTGGATGTTCTCTGGCTGCGCAAGCACATCGGCACCGTCAGTCAGGTTAGTGGTTTTCTGCCAGTGTTTCAGGAATTTTCACAATGACTGAGATCTTGACCTTGCAGGTATTGTCTTTGCTGTACTCATCACGTTTTGGAAATTTATCTTTTAAAATTTGTTTATAAATTATGTGGGAGTATTTTTATAGTACTTTCATAAGCCAATTTTTCAGTGGAATTCACCAAATAGGATTGAAAAGAAACCGTTTGACATGTAATTTTTGTAAGTTGTATTAAAATGGGTGATTATGTGTTGCCCCATTCTGTATTCAGGGTTATTGACTTTGTGCTGCAATGTTAGTTGTTCAAGTTTTGTTGTTTTGTGCGAATTAGTAGTTCTGTGTGAACCTGTTATTGGTTTTACTATTTGTTACAATATTTTTGTGACTATTCATGTAAGGGCATTATGTTGTACCTGCTAACCAGAAATATATGTATACGGTTAGTAATATTCTGATATGAGAGTTATAATTATTTTCACTGAGGATATTATTACAAGATTGACTCCACCCTGTGATAAAAGGAAGACTCCTATTACTGCAGATTGCATTCCTTCATTCTCCAGGTTCATCTGTTGGTGACAGTTGAATATCCATTGCTTAGATAGAGCAATGCTACTATTGCTGGACCAATGTCAATACCTTACAGCCTTCTTCACAGAACATGAAGTCCTGTAATTTTTTTTCACCCTATCACAGGCTAAACAAGCCTGCAGTACACTGGTCGTGTAACCAGTAGACAACTTACAGTTGCGTTATAACTTTTATTTTGTCATGTGGTACTACTGAACTGTATTTATACTAACAAAGTCCATATTAAATTGACTAATCCTCTATCATAACCCATGTTCCTAACATTACTTAGGGGCCAGAAAATATTCAAAATTTCGATTTTGATTTATATGATATTCAATTTAAATATTTGAATAAATTTTTTTTGTTAATACTTAATTTGAATGATTTTTTTTTTTTTAATTTCAACGATACTAATACAAGCCATAATTCTTAAGCTCAAAAACATTTTATTTTACATGTGTTTTAACTAAGAAAAGTACTCTTATTTTATGGGCCTTATTGTGCCTGAAAATGACCTTTTAAAATCAAATACGTACTCGTAAACATGAGGTAAGGCCTCACAGTGCCTGAGAATGACTTTTTAAAATCAAGTACTCGTAAAGTTGGAGTTAGGTCTCACAGTGCCCAAGAATAACTTAGTAAAATTGCTGCCTCGTAAAATCCAGTACAGTGAAACCTTGTTAATGCAAACTCTGGTACGTAATACAAAATTCTCATTAATACAAAGTGGTATTCTTTCCCCTTGGAATGAGATGAGATATTACATGTTAATTTAATGCTCAATAAAAATCTCCTTTATACACGAAACAATGTGAAATATAGTTCAGTGGTTAAAAGAAATAATGGTGGTGGTATGAAAGGTTTTATTTTGCATCTAAACATCCTGAAAAAATTTGTACAGATCTTTTTGTGTTTTGGTAAACACCTACCGGTATTAATACAAACCTCATTATTACAAAGTGCAATCATTTTGCTCCCTTCAAGTTTGTATTAATGCAGTTTCACTGTACTTGGGGTTTTACTGTACACATCACTTGTAATGTTCTTTTTAAAACAATTACAAGTAAACACAGCACATAAACAACTTGCTCAATTTGAAATTAATACAAATACAATTTTTATTATAACTGAAGACATGAAACTTATCTATTTGCATAGTATGTATACTTACTCCGAATTTATTTAATATTTCTGTTCTGATAGTGTTGTTAAAAACACTTATAAGTCTGTCTCATACAAGAATTCCACTTTTTGACAGTTGTGTTGGCATTTCTTTTTACAACCATTTCCATGAAATAAATGGTGTTTTTCTCTGCCACAATAGATTTTTACACAACACAAACACACTCAGCTGGCTTTCGAAGTATGCCGTTTATAAAAATTAGAAGTATTTTCCTGTACAAATTGGTCACACAATAATCTTCAGAACTATAAAAAAAATGGAATTCTTACGCCAAACAAACTATAAATATGTTGTGTAGTGATGGGAATTCTTACGCCAAACAAACTATAAATATGTTGTGTAGTGATGCTTTGTTATTTTATAAAGGTTTAATGCCTAAAGTTAATAATTACAACTTAATCGAAGAATTATGCTACTAACATTTTTATCCCTATTTTTTATGTAGTTGATTAAATGTGTTGAAATTAAATTAGATGTTCAATTAAAATTCAAATACCTATATTCACAGCTCCCTACAATTAAAATTCAAATACCTATATTCACAGCTCCCTAGTTAATATTACTGTAAAGCACAACACCCTGGCTGAAATTTTGTACAAAAACCAATACTTGTTATCCCCTTGTTTTGTATTAACAGTAGTTATTGGTATTTTAACATTTTAATATTTGTAAGATTTAGTAATCATATACTGTGTTGCAGCAAGGTACAGTATATAGTCTTAACAGATTAAATGAGTGTATAGGAACATACCATATCTCATTTTAATTCTTTTATATGTAATTCTTTATGTAGATAAATTATGTTTAAGCCAACAACTTTTGAATCACTTTCAGTATGTATTACAACCAATAGACATGCTGTTCTTTTGAATGTGGTTCAGTGGCTGGTAGTTTGATTATAAAATGTTACTGTAATATTTTCTTGGATGATGTCAAAGGTTTACATTTAAGAGAATATTAATTTCCATTGGTGAGCTATACCGTTATTACATGATTCTAAGCCATCACCAATACTTCTTTAAGAAAAATTGTGAAAAAATTTTTTTTGGTTTGTATGTGAAACCATGTGTTAAATCTCCATTGCAGTAAGAAACTACTTCTATTTTTTTTACTTACATGGCAATGTCTGTATACGTATTAAGTGGCAAAACATATGGATGCACTGAAAAAACTAAACAAGGCCTTGACAAGGGTTCTTTTAATAAAATGATAGTCTGTACACACATTGTTACATCACAGAAACAGTAATTGTTAGTACATTGCTTGAGTAATACAGCTGTTGTGTGAACTGTAATTAAATTATTTACTGTTGATGTTAACTGTACAACTTTTTTGTGTACAGGAACCAGTGCTGTTTTCATGTTCCATCCGCGAAAACATTACATATGGTGCAGACGAGCCAGAGAAAGTGACTACCGACCAGCTAATTGCTGCAGCCAGGGAAGCGAATGCATACGACTTCATAATGAATACTTTTCCTGATGGATTCGAGACTAGAGTCGGGGAGCGAGGTGTGATGTTGTCAGGCGGCCAGAAGCAGAGAGTGGCAATCGCTCGCGCACTTATTAAGGTACAGTGACTCAGGGAACATCTCTGTGGCTAGTGCTCTCTTGCTTGGGGGTAGATGGTAGTTCAGTAAAATTCCTGTTTGTTGCAGAATCCACGTATTCTCCTGTTGGATGAAGCAACAAGGTTAGTTTACTTCTGCATGATTCATTGTGTGTTAGTGTATTGTAACATAAAGGATTTTATGATGTTAGGTAGTTCATTGCATTAAGTAAAAGCTGTATAAAATAAGCATGTGATGTGTATAATGTAGTGACCATTAACTGTTTTTGGTCTAAGTTAGTAGGTAGGTATAATCATGTCTTTTACGGCAAGGCGGTTGTATAGGGAACCATTGGCTCGGCTAGACAATTTTTTTTAAAGAAATTACAGGGTGTCTATTGGTCACGGAAGTCACCAAAAAGTCATGGAATTTGGTGTAGGGTCACGGAAGTCACCGAAAAGACACGGAATCAGGAATGAAGACACAGATTTTCTTTGTTGTATGCGTAAAATTGATTTAATTCACAGACGCAGCAAGAGCATCTGTTTACTTTTACTTCCTTGGACAGAGATAATGACTCTGATGTTTTTTTTCCACGCTTTATACTTTGCTTGGCTGACTGGTGTTTTCTTTGTCAGTACAGGAGGAACGAGTATATTTTATACACTTAAAATTCTAAATCCAGGGGGGGGGGGATCATTTGCCCCCTCCCCCCTAAATAATGCCCCTGACATGCTACCTTAGCATTTTTTTCACTTAAATTTTAATATTGAAAGAGGAAAATGTAAGCAAAATTCTTAATTCCACTTCCTTTTCTTAAAATACAACTTAAGAATAAAAAAAAAAGAACTGTCTGTTATGATACAAAAAATGTTATTTGCGTAGTAAGAAATATGTGTTTATTAATCTTTTTGGAAAGAAGAGAATGAGTTAACAAGTTTATATACCGTATTTACGCGTGTATAACACCCCCATTTTTTACTAAAAACCAATGTCAATAAATGAGGAGGCTGTTATACACGAGACAGTTTGAATAAAAAATTTTTGTATCTAAAAGACGTTGTTGTCATAGCCTACTACAATAGCTCTAGAGAATGAACACTGTTATGAATAACGTGTTGAACAATCCCTTTAAAATATATTTTTTAAATAACAAAATTTGGTACATAACCCACACATAACCGATACGTCGTAAACAAATGTAGCGGCCGCTATGTTCCCCTTAGTCGTTTATTTAGGCAATATTGATTTATTCAGATCCTCCATTGGAATTGGATAGTGAGCACTCACAGAACCGAAGTGAACAGAAAAATAGGAAAGCAATGAGTTATACTGCCTACATAATTACATTTGTGTTGATAAAACCAAACTCCCTCTCGCCACACATTTAATTGTGTACTGACTGTAAGCTTTCTGTTTCTTGAAACTGTTCTTTTACAGTTTTCTTCTGCATATCACACGTCTTGTAATTCAAATGCTGCGGTGTAACTATTCCGTACTTTCATCACTTTTTTGCTACGGCCACATGTTTAGTAGTTTTCTGCCATACAATCAACATGTCGACGTCATCAGAGTTCCGACCAAAGAATATCTTCCCAGCAGATATTCCACTCTGCAATACGCTCGTATGCAACGACCGCAACTGCTGAAGAGTGTGTAGCGAAGACACACCACTTGTACCCTAAGACACGTCTTTCTTTCTGAAAATGTTTTTGGAAAAATATTACTTTAAAATATTAACTTGGATGACTATTATTTTCATTGATGTTCAATGGTCCACGTTAATGGCTAAAGCTGAGTTCTTTTTTGCTGGGGCTGTTATACACGAATGTTTTATATTTTTAATTTATGAAAGACAAAATTGGGGAGGTTGTAATACACGGGCGGGTGTTATATTCGAAAAATGGTAAATACTAACTGTCATCCGTCGGGGCTTCGTGCGATATTCTTTTAAAATTTACTATTATTGTGTACATATAATAAAAAAGAAAATTGTCTGCAAACTGCGAGTAATATTTGCGTTTTTGGTTATAGCATTCTCCTGTCGCAGTTTCGTCCGCCACTGCCTCTAATATTTGCTTAATATTTTATATCAGTTGTCCGCGCTGCACGTTTTTACAACCCAAAATCTCTCATCTTGTAGGTGTTCCAAACGACTGCACGACAGTAGGTCACCTGAATTCTTAAAATAACATACAGGCCCTGCACAGAGGTTGTATCACGTTAAGAATCGCTGCATTGAGTAACTGCCGTATAAATTATTTATGAATGGTCATGCCCGCTTTTCTAGTATCCGGCATTGACCAGAATTCAAACTAAGATTTCCCATTTGCATCTACTCTGTGCGAAACTATACCATCGAAAAATAATTGTATTACAGTGTAAGTTATGCTGTCTTTTGGAACATGTAGTAACGCAATATTTGCATATTGCATGTTGTTGCAAGTCATTGGGCATGTAGGCCTACCTAGTGGTTTATGTTAACACTTGATAGAAAATAAGAAATTACTTCCCAAAATCGCTTGCAAATTTATTTAAAGGGAGACGTTGTTTGATTACACAGCGTAGTGGTTTCCTGCGTCGTAGACTTCTTCCCCTGTTGTAGAGGTAACTGTTAGACAAAACTTAGGTTTTAACAAGGCAGATCTAACCTAGGATGATTGGAGGAAAAGTGATTTTTAAAAAGAAGGTGGCTAGTGTAGTTTACTGATATTACATCTGATTGGCTAGGTATGACCATATTTATTTGTGTACTGGTCGGTTACTTTCATGTGGATACATGCAATCGAATGAAGTGAAATATGTTTTTTTGGTAGAGATATGGGCCAGTCATATTAATTAAAAAGAGGGACTTACCTGGAAAGAATTCCCTTAAAGGGAATACTTGACACATGCATAACATTAGTAGGCCTACCTAGTAACAACATATCAAAATTCAACACTTGAGGGTGTTGTGGTATGGCCGCCATTGGAAAAGGCTATATTTCGAAAACCGTTGCAAATATTTAACAAAAAGTTTAAGTAAAAATTGAAGTACATTTAAAAACACAAACTTTATCATAGAGTAAAATTTTTTGTATCTGCGTTGGTTTCTGAGTTATTTGTGAGTTAAAATTATTTAAATAAATTTTTGTTTAACTTTTTAATTATAATATGGCAGTATCTAATTAAATTGCAAGCTATATCTTTAAAACTTATAAACTACTTCTTAAAATACATTTTAGTTTTAAATTTGGTTTCTATTCTCTATTAAGATATGTAGTTTTTTTTTGTGTCGATAATTCAACAATATTTTATAAGCAGGATTTCATTTCTGAACACGTGAGCCCCAATTTAATTAACTACTAACACAAAAGGTGCAGCATAAACGCAGACAATGCATTTTTATGTATCCTATACAAATTCAATGTCACAAGAGATGTAAGAAAATTGTGAATTTTAATATTTACTAGCATTTCAAAGTACAATAATAAAATTTACAATAAAAATACTTAATGTTTCAACTACTAGAAAGGTTTATCTTTTTTCATCAACCAACTCAGCAAGTATAGTTGTCTTCAATGTTCACTTCAGGTGAGTTCTAATATTTAGGCCTTCACATTTTCCACACATATCTGAGCAGAGGAGACCTGCTTGTTTACACGCACAAGAACCACGACAAGTCTTGCATGTACATGAAATCAAATTCAGCAGCCTATCTGGAGCTGGCGGGAGAGATGTCCGTTTAGGTTGTAGTAAATTACCAAAAAGTCTCCATCCCCATTCACAAGGGTCCGGATCGTTTCCCAACCACGTCTGTAATTGGTAATAAACTCAGAAGCTTTGTTGAGCTGCAGCTAAACTCCGAAGCTTTGTTGGGCTGCAGCTGTCGACGTAGGGGTAAGTGTGGCTAAAAATTAGCCTGCAGCTGCTGTTTCGCTGTCAGTTGGTTATACATGTAAAATCTGTGCTCATCCAATGTTTTGTTCCTTGATTTGCCATACAGTGCAATAATAAATTCCTCTCCTGCCATACTTATTACTTCTCTTGTTTATGTCTTTTCGTTGAAAACTCTTAATGTATTTATCAACCCTTCATTCTTCTTTAATGAGTTGAGAGACTTAATTTTTGCTTTCCTGAAAACAGCGGAGGTTGTGTCACAGTCAGATATTGCATGAGAAAATTAAAGCACATCTTTAACATCACGATGAAGCTCTCATTGCTTAGAGATATCGAAAACACTTTCTCCTTTATTATCAGGTGATGGCCGAAAAAATAAAATGTTTTCTATTGTGGACAGAGACGTCAATACAAAAAGGTCAGTATCCTGTTCAAGAACTACATCTGGTTCGGAATTAGCGGCATGCTGGAGAGCCACTTTGGTGATTAAAACATCAGCGTCATCCATTGATAGATGTATCTCAAGTCATGCCTTTGTGAATTCGTATGCAAGTATTGTGATGAGATGTTTTTATTTATTTTTAATATTACAGAGAAAGTCACACTGGACTTTAGTAACATAAGTATGTTTGTTGAACTTCGGGGACTATTTTATTGTAACGAAGAGTATGTGTTTAACATTTTGCTGTTGGAGAAAACGATAATAGAACTCTTACTGAAGTGCCTTTCCACATAGGACTTATAGCAGGTAACCTCCATCCACAACATACGTACAATTCTGAGGGAAAATCATATTTTCCTTCTATGGTTGGAAAGATGAAACGAGGAAAGATTTTGTTCCTTTCCGCATGTGAGTAAGTGAAGAGTGAGTGAACGAGATTTTGGTCAGCGCTCAACATCGAGGTCTTTAGCGATGGTGGGATGTGACATGATGTGAGTATGGAGCAGCGCCGGAATGAATGGGCGGAGGAAACGGGAGATACCCGAGAAAACCAGCCGACCTGTGGCATTGTCCGGCACGATTCCCCACATGCGAAACTCCGGGGGCTGACCCCACCGGAAATCGAACCCGGATCGCCTTGGTGTGAGGCGAGAAGTCTGACTCTTTGGCCACCGTGGCCCCTCCGCATGTGAGATTCAGTGAACAAAGTAGGGGTCTTGGAGCCAATTCATACCTAAAATATTCTTTAAGGTCTTCTGGAGTGTTGTTTAAGCTCATGATCCTGTTGAATAACTGTTGCATATTGACGAGAACTACAATCCCTCTAATGTTTACAGATGACATAGCTTCTAGTGGTATTACCCTTGTTGTTCTTGGAATAACTACATAAAAAATGTTACTACGTCCTTCTTTGTTACTGTTTCCATCTACCTTCAGCTCGTATCATCGACGATTAAAGTTGATTAATTAAAGATTGATGATGTGCCCAACTAGCTAATGAAAACACACACACATATTTCTGATTGCAAAACAAGTGCCGACGAACCCAGCACCTCGGGTTGCAGATTATGATGACGTTAAACTGCTTTGACTGTATGTTAGCGAAACAACTAAGTAATTATTTTCTCCTGCGGGTTAAAGATAATTGACGGAGTTGATTTACTGGGGAAACGGCCGCGACTACCCGGAAAGCCACTCGACTGGTGATCTCTAGATACGCTGTCCACCACCCCGCAGTTTGGTGACAAATAAATTGTCACTTTCCCACCTGAGTTAAAAACGTGTTACTTGCTTGCTTACATATTCGCATCTCCCCAGCATCTCTTCCCCACCCCCGAATACATTAAGTACCTAGTTACAATGGAGCCAGGGAAGGAGGGGGAAGAACGAGTGGGAAGAGAGAGAGAAAGAACAAAGGGGGGGGGAGGGGGCAAGGGCTATTTGTTTGGGTCCAAAGCCTACACATGGCGTTGCAGCTGGCCTCCTAGTTCGCCAGTCTGCCGAGCACTAACTGACAAAAACAATTAAAATATGTGAACTTATGCTAATTACATTACCATATTTGATCAAGTGGAGCTTGGCAGATTAGTTTGATACTAAACAAGACATATTTACTGTAAGATTTATGGTAGTGATAGTTTTATGTGTTTTTATAATTAGTATAAACGGCGTATCACATACCCCTTGATGTTTGACGAGTACGTCGTACCTGTATGTACCTATGGCAACTACACTGTAATTAATAATATTAATGCTGATGCCACTTCATTGTAACTACAGTATTACCTTTACATAACAACACAGTAAAATGTCTTAATTTGTAGCTTATCACTACATTTTATAATATTTACGGAATAGTCCCTTTACAATGTTTTTCCCCTCAATGCATCAGTACATTCCTTTCCCTTTTCAATGGCAAGATCACATGACACCATGCTGTCTCCTAACAAACACTTGATTTTATGAACTAATTTATTAGTGAATAAATTATCCACAAAACGTTAAGTTGATTTATGACGTATGCCATCAATTTTTTGAGATAATTAGGTTTCATTAAAGACATATAGTAACGAAAGTTGATTTATATAATCTTATCTTGCGAATAACTCGGAAGCCAACGCATATAAAAAAAGTTATCCCTATGTGAAATATGTATTTTGAAAAATACTTCAAATTTTGTTTGAACTTTTCTTAAATACTGTGAATGGTTTTCGTAATGTGGCCAAAAAAGTGAAAATCGGTCACTATTTTCCACAGCACCCATATGTGTTGATTTTTGATATGTTGTTACTGGGTACTGGTACTATGCATATAAACAGTATCTCCTTTAAGGGAATTATTTCCAGGTAAATCACTTAAATGACCGGACTAATAGGCCTAGGCCTAAGCTTTTTGTTTATTTCTAGGAAATGTGCGTATGTCCGCTTGGATTTCTACAATACTTTTGAGGAGTATTAAAGTTAAATGAAACTAATGTAATCTACCATGTACCATCAAATGATTTTTTATTAACTATGGCCATGTGCTTCCATCAGAGAGTAATTAATATTGCTCTATTTCATTTTCCTGTAGTTTACACATGTCAGCATAAACTGCAGGGCATTACATGTGTTTTATGGTAGTGGTTAGTGTATCAATAATTTGTTATGACATGAATAAATAACTTCTATGTGTAGACTAATGAAGTAAAATTCTCGCTGTATGGAAACTTGCATTATGACGGGAGAAAATTAATTGTAGGCTTACTCAATTTTAGATGGCATTTCTATTGATTTGTTGCATTTATTGCAGTATCAAATAAGAAACCATCTTGATCTGCTGAAAATACTGCCTAGCATTATAACACATATGCAATCAGTGTATTGTATCTTAACTGTGATACAATTTATTTGGCTTCATCATTGTTTATAAGTCTAATATGATAAATGAAGTATGTATTTTAAAAAATTCAGTTTATGAAAACAAACAATAATTTTTGAACTCCGAGTGTATTAAAAGTTATAATTAATTAATAGAAACTCTTCAACCCATATAAACAGTATGTTTCCAGCATCATTTATGCAAAATCAGTTGTTTCTGACCATGATAAAGTTCGCAAATGCTACTGGCCAAGTCGTCCACTGACGTTACCATAATAAAACTATTTCATTCCAATATAATTTTTCCCACACTCAGGTACACTGAACAAGCCAAGAGATAAGAGTCAAGTTGTGGTTTACAGCCACTGCGACTGCCCTCCCACCCCACCCCACCCCTTCTTGACTGACACTCATCCTCAATGGTTTATGTACCACGTACCTCACATCTTTCCAGAGAGAATATCGGTATCTTTCAGGCCAGACCTTCCTGCTCTTAAGGACATTTCTTGATAAAAATAATCAGAAAAGTATATTATTTGTTAATACCAACAAAATCTATGTACTGGACTAATTTCTTAACCTTTCTTGTCTAACTAGAAATATGTACAAACAAAAAGGCATAAATGTTTTTTTTATATTGATTTTTAAAATAGGCAGGGCACTTAACCTATAATCTGATTGCCAAAAATTCAAAATTCCTTGATTTAATAGTCAATGTTCCCCAAATCAATCATGTATGCAAAGTTGGCAAAATTTTCAGTAAAAATTTCGTGAATATCTGTAATGTGTATGAGAGAACATTCATTAAGGTTTTTTAACTGTAATAATTTATTTAAAAAACATACGAGCAACAAGAAAGCAAAAACACCACTGTGTATGTAAGAAACCTTTTTTTAAAAAAAAAGAAAAAAAAAGAAAAGAAAAAAAGTTTAATTTCCTGTGGAAAAACAAAATTACTAAAGTAAAAAAATATATTATTTTTATGCAAAACATGCCTCATTGTGATCATAATGTATATAAAATACATTCCACAAATATGTATTATATTTTCTTTATCGAATTTAGGGTTGTGCGGTTACTTTCCTCTTCCTTGATAGATAGCCCCATCAAATATTTAAATAAATAAAAAAAAATATTTTTCCAGAAATATATTAAAAATCCAGGTTGCTAAGCAACCTGTTATGGAGCAATGAAACAGGTCGAAATACAAAACAAATACAATATTGCTCAGTACAAAGCTTAAAAAGTGAACTTCCTTGCTTGCTTCGTTCCTACTGGAATTAACTATTCTAATCGAAAATAACACTGAAAGTAGAAAAATATTTCCTAGGTTAAAAACAAATACAGTGCCAGGGTTGCCAACTAATACTGCATGCAAAAGTGTGGAGTCTAGAAATAATTATGCACTAGAGAAACATTGATATATTCAAGTAGTGTTTTTTCAGCCACTTTTAAAGTTAAGTTATTGAATCCCAGGCTGATATTGAAACCTGGGTGTTTTTCCTTACTGGGAATGTGTGACCTACCTGCAGATATTGTATGTCTCTTATGCTGGCATTGTCAGTGATTGAGTACAGTGCTCTACCTTATTCAGTATTTTACCTTTTTTTTTACCATTGCTCCATCTTGCACAGGGTTTTGCCACTGCTTCACCTACACTCTGAATTTTATAACTTTTAACCACTGCTTTACCTTTCACAGTGTTTCACCAGTATTCTACCTTCACTTAGTATTTTACCATTTCTTACCACTGCTTCACCTTCCACAGTATTTTACTAATTCTGCACTTTAAGTAGTTTACCATTTTATAATACTTCTCCACCTTACACAGTGTTTTACCACTGCTCCACCTCACTCATTATTTTACCATTTCTTACCATGGCTCCACCTTGCACATTGTTTTACCTCACTCAGTATTTTACCACTTCTTACTACTGCACCACCTTGCAAAGTGTTTTACCTCTGCTTCACCTCACTCTTTATTTTACCACTTTTTACCACTGATTCACCTTACACAGTGTTTTATCACTATTTCAACTGCACTCAGTGTTTTACCACTTCTTACCACTATTCCACCTTGAACATTGTTTTACCACTGCTCCATCTCAAACAGTATTTTACCACTTTCACTTCTTACCACTACTGCACATTGCACAGTGTTTTACCACTTCTCCATCTTCACTCTTTATTTTACCACTTCTTACCACTGTTCCCCCTTGCATAGTGTTTGACCACTGCTCCATATTCACTATTTATTTTACCACTTCTTACCACTACTCCACATTGCCTAGTTTTTAGGCTGCTGCTACACCTCGATGGCTTAGTTGTAGGGCTATTACAGGTTGTGGTTGGACCATCCTGACTCAAGTTTTCCATGGATTCCCGAAATCACTCCAGATGAATGCTGGAATAATTTCTTAGCAAAAGTATTTTCATGTGTGTGAGGTTTTATGGGTTTGTGTGTGTTTGAAATTGTGTACATGTGTGCGTGCTTGTGCAATTGATAAAGTAATTTTTCTTTGTGTGGTCATTTTTGCAGGTAGGTAGTCAGCTTTGTTGTTCACAAAAACTTTTATGTCGAATACGTATAACAGCAGCAAACTATATTTAAACAAATAATTTACTGGAATTATGTTTTTTGTCCCATAGGCTGTATTGAAGTGTTGTTTAAAGTAGGTAAATATAGGCTTATTAATTTTTTTAGTGTTATAAGTAAATGTAACGTAAATATTTTTTTAATTGATGGTAATATTATTCTTTGAGTCTTTCAGTATACTGAAATGTTCAGTGTTATACCTGAGATAAGACTTATTGAATTAAATGTCTAATAGTAGCAAACTGTACTGTGAAATGCTGACTGAAAAGCCCATTAGGTAAGGTTAGTTTTATATTTCGCCGACAATATCATTAGAGATGGTGATATATAACTTGACCCCCTGTGATGATCCCAGGATCGACAGGCCGACGACCACGGGGCAGGCTACGTACCAGTAGATTGTTGCAACCTTTAGCAGACGGATTCTTCGTAGACTTTTTAGGGCCAGTCCCCACGCCACAACACACTCAAATGTACGTTAAGCATCACTGGGGACGGGGTGACCGAAGAAACGAGTAAATGAAAAACATGAATAGTTTCCGTAATTTACTAACCATAAATGATAGACTGGTATTCGCGGAAGGCCAATGCCAGTTAAGCGGGTCAGGAGCACAAACCTCTCCACTAGGTGACATGGCAAAACAGCACTCGGCTGGCTGTGTATTTAATGTGCGAGTTTATACCTCTGAATGTGACGGTCAGCAGGGGATGAGAAGCCCCGAGTTAAAAACAATAAAAACGGTTCCGGTAATTATGATCTAAACTATAGAAACTAAAAAATGACTGGTGCAAAACTGGTGAAGGACCTGGGGTAGACAAAAAATCTATCTTCTCCGTGCATCTTATCCCAACTATCTCAACATGGCGTTTGGCGTCGCCAAGCCAGCCAGCCACATGAGGGGGGCTGACTTTGCGCGGTGCAAAGTAGTTCACATACAAAAACATTAAATGGAACAAAGTTACAGAAGACAAAATACAAAATGGACATTGGAGAAATAGCAAAACATATTAAAAACATTATTGGTATTTTAAAATGTCTTATCTGGGATTATTGTTTCCTGTTGCATCATATTCAAGCTGTAGGATACAATAGACATAGCATAGATGATGCAACCCTGACACAATTGAAATAATGGCAACTAAAAATTACAACAAAATATTAAAACCTATTTTTAAAAACATTGAAACAATAATTAGACACTTGAAAAACGTAATCATTAAAGAGTAAATTTAAAGAAACTTATTTTTAAAGGCAATATTTATTATTTACAACACGCACTGAGTGTAGGCCATACTAAATGAGCACAGTGCGGCAGACGGACTAGTGGGAGGGTGTACTAGGCTCACGTCAAACTGGAAACAATTAGATTAACTGGGAGAGGAATTGGCCAAGACCTTTGTTAAGGAACCTTCCATTAATTCTCCATAAGCAATTTTGGGAAACCATGGAAAACAAAATCACAAACTCTGGAGCTGGGAAACAAACCTGGGTCTTCCTGAATGTGAGTCCGACATGCTGTGCCTACTGTTGTGTGACTAAAAACCTAAACAACATAACAAATTGGGAGTAGCCTACTGCAGGATATAAAGTAGGAATAGTGAAATGCCTAGCAAAGTACAGTATTTGGTTACAGTGCCCTTGATGCAGAGAGTGAACATCTGGTACAGGATGCTTTGGAACGTATCATGAAGGGCAGGACTGTTCTCACTATTGCACATCGCCTCTCAACAATCAGGAATGCAGGTTTGTACCATGTGCTTTTATTAGTTTACGTACGTACACTTACCAGTAGTGATTTTTTAAAATTTAATTAACAAATATGTAGGTAATTGTGATGCAGATCAAATGAGATGTTACATATCCATAAAAACAAACACAGAAGAGGTCTTCAGGTGATATTTCCTGTGTTTACATTATTTGCAAGGGTTTTCGTTTGCAGTGAAAACATTGTAGTATAGCTATCATGGTAGTGAGTATAAATTAAATTGGTGCATTATTGTTGAATTTGACATTGCAGTATATGTGATTCACTTTATAATTTTCTAATTTTATTTTTCCAAATAGTTTCTATCACATGTACTTTGGCTCTGGCCACATACAGCACTAGAGTAGATTCAATATTTTCTTCTCATGACTAACTATCGGAGCATTTTTGATATTGTGCATAAATAGATAATGTAGTATCGTGACAGTTAGTACGTATCACACTATTTTGTTAGTTGCTGCTATGTTTGCACGACCATCATGTCAGTGGGAGGTGCAGGTATTGTACCAGTACTTATATACTGCCTCTCTTGTCTGCACAACACATTCAACCATTGGTGAAATGAAAACTGCTTCACCAGTAGCCTGCAGTGTGTCAGACTCCTGGACGTACCAAGTTAACCAGGTGTAAGGCTGTAGAGACTCATTTCATTCAAACAAAAACTTGATAGAAAACACAATTTACACAGTGAAAACTGTTTGCACACACAAAGTTTAAGACACTAATATTTGTGGATTTAAAATAATTCAAGAATAGTTTTAACAATAGGGTAATGTAAAACTCATATTTTCAACCAGGTAACTTACGTAGTATTATCATAACTGTGCATAATTAATCCACCAAAATTGGAATAGTAAATTACTTCTTGAATATGTTTGATTATGTTCTGTAATACTAGGTCATTGGTGAAAGTGGAGATGTATTATTAATTCAGTCAAAAAATATTTGAATAGCTCTTCAGTATTTTTTCTTTTGTATGTAAATATGCAATAGGTGGTACTGTCTCTATTGCAAAGAACTAACAACAATAGTACCCAATATTTTACTTAAATATGTAGCCTACTGTTTAAGTAAAGTGTTTATTTGCTTGAATTTGTACATTGACAATCAAAACTGAATGTGTTCTATATCCCAGAACTAAATGGTTTACATGAGAGTCACAGAACAAAAAGAAGTAAAAAAATATGTTACACTTCACAAGGATTCTACTTAGTCTGGGATGGAATTCAGACTGTAATTTCACAGTTGTACTGTATGTGAGTGGAGTAGCATTTCAAGATAAACAATCTTTGCCCACAGACCAGATTGCTGTACTGGAGAGAGGTGAAGTTGTTGAAATAGGCTCCTACGCCACACTCATGTCCCTTCCTGATGGAGCCTTCAGGAAGCTTGTCCAGCACCAGACTTTCCAGTGAGAAGCATGTGCCAACTGCAAACGACTATGTGGCGTGTCTATTTCGCTGCTGATCAGGCTGAAGACAGCATGCTCAAATATAGTAGGTTTTCTGTGCTTACTGCCAAAAGTAGTTTTTCCAGCGGAACCAGTTACTCTCATAGATGCCATACATGTATTTTTTACTGTAATTAATATAGAGAAGTGGGATCTAAATGTGTGTGTTATAGCGAAGTTAACTATCCTTGGTTTTAGTTTTTTTAACTGTTTATATTTTGGCACATAATATGTATGTGAGACCCTGATAAGATGTTCCTACGTAACATATTCCCCATTGCATAAGTGCTCAGAATATCAGTAGAACCTCGATTTAACAAAATGCTACGAGACACGAAAATGTTTACTCTAAATTGATGTTTCTTTAAATCGGACTTCATATATTTTAAAACCCCCCCCCCCCCCACACACACACACACACACCACACACGCACACAAAAAAAAAAGTTAAATTCTCTGGCATGTTTCGTTGGGATTGAAGGTAAGCCACAGCCATGAAAGGAAAAAAAATAGCTGAAAAAAACTTCAAAAAACTTCCAGAGGAATGCTTGACGAGCATGCACATGGTGAGTTAGGCCGCCTGCGCACCATCAAGTGAGAAGTGATGACTAACACATCTAGCCGTCAATCTTTCTGTCTCTCTCTTCCGCCCGCTCCACCAACAAATATCAGGAAATTCATATGAAAAAAAAAATGAAAAAAAAAAATTATTGCAGTGAAAACTGAATTAACTGTTTGCGAGACAACTATAAATTATTAAATATATGCGCTGCGGCCATTTTAGCTTTTAAGCTGCCGCACTCATTCAACAAACTGGTTGGTCACTCATTGGGTCAAGGTTAGCTCTATGACATCCCACTCTAGAAGAATAACCAGTCTATCATGCTCTCTTTTTAAAGATCTTCTAGAGAAACACACTGCTTTTACTCAGCAGTCTAACCCACTACCACAACCTCTAGCGCTTTGGGGCTGTGTCAACCTTCTTTGACATGTCCTATTTCTGATGTGCATGTCTCATCAGCTGTTAAGACCTCGTAAAGGACCGTAAAGCCCTCTCATCTCACCTGACGTAAATTTTCATATGTATTTTTAAAATAATTTTAGTATTTTTTTTAATACTGTACATTCAGAATCATATTATCTAGTAGTCTTGTTTGGCTCACATTTGCTGAAAATTCTTAAGACCATTATCCTTCATTTATTTCAAATCAAATGCTTTGAAAAGATTTGAGAATGTGTATTCATATGATACACAATTTTGCCAGAACGTTTTTTAAAATAATGTAGGTAGGGCCTACCGTTTGCTAGCAAAAAATAGTTTGCTTCATTTTGGCTTATTTTCACAACGAAATATGCAACATTTCAGGTGCAAAAATTAAAAAATCCATTTGGTGTAATGCAACAGAAAAATTCAGATACCAACAATGATATATTAGTGTTAAAACTGTAAGAACGAATGTTTGATATACTGTATGTATTAATTTGCGTTTAAAAAAATTTTTTGAAACCACTGCAAAACTAAATGAGAGAGGCCTTAATGCACGGATTTAATAAATCTTCCTTTTCTTGCAAAATATGTCTTTATTATGATTATTTTTTTTTTTTTTTGCTATTATGCCCGCTGAATTGATTTACCTGTTCGCTGAGTTGTGTCATTTTAATAATAATAATAATAATAATAATAATAATAATAGTATTAGTATTATTATTATTATTATAAACTTATTGCAATTGGGTTTTCACCTGGTGGCAAGTTTACATCCCTCGCTCTCCCTCCAGCCCTCTTCTGAACAACTCAACCCTCTCAACCCTCACCAACTTCTCCCTCAGCACATTCCACTCCCTCATCGACCTCACCATCATTGACTGCCTACCTCTCTCCGTCCTCCTCTAAACTCTCTAGATCTTCACACTGTTGTTCCCTCTCCTACTGTAATCACCCTTGATTAAATATGAACCCAACTTCCACTATCCTCCCTCTCCCTTCACCATTCTGAACAATGCAAAAATCCCGGGACATATTTAGATAATACATTTAATATTAGAAACAAAATTAAGTTTTGAAATTTTAAATATGTGGGAAAGGACTTAATTATTCTCAGTGGGATTGAAAACACTCTTGAAATTACTGTAGTTTGTAAATCTTTCATGTACAGTTACAGTATTCTCATTGTGAAATTCAGTTGTAAACTAAAGACTATAGTACAGGTTTTCTACACCCTATTCACATCCAATTCATTTGTTATATGTATGAATCTTTAGTTAGTTCTCATAGTACCTACCCCCTTGTAAAAATCCAACTGGTAGTTATGTATCTTGTTTTCTGTAACTCTGTTTTTATTCCCATAAATGATCCTTTTATTTATGTTGTAACAAATGTACTTTCTTGGATACAGTGGAACCTCATTAATACAAACCTGAAGGGACCTAATTTTTTTGCAGTTTGTAATAATGAGGTTTGTATTAAGAGAAGTTTGCAAAAACTTAATTTTTTAAGTTTATATATTTTCAGGATGTTGAGTCCCAAAATATAAACTTTCAAACCACCATCATGACTTCCTTTAACCATTGACCTAGTTGTCACACTGTTTTATGTATAAGGGAACTTTTAATTGAACATTTAAGTTAATATTTGATTTCTCATCCTATTTCAAGGGGAAAGAAAACCACTTTGTAGTAATGAGAACTTTGTATTAACAGGGTTTGTATTAACGAGGTTCCACTGTAGTTTTACATGTCTTTGATATTTTTAGTTAACTATTATCTTGTAATTTCAAAGTCAGTTTTTGAACTCAGATGTACTGAAAATATTCATAAAGTTCGAAGACAAATTATTGGCTGCATAAACTTGCAGCTAAGTTTCTATTTAAAAAATATTATTTTAACTGTGTTTTCGTATATGAAAGAATTCTCTTCATTATAAGTGCAAAACTTTTATTGTCTGTATTCTATTTATTCTTTGCATTCAAACAAACTGGGTAGTCATTTTGTATATTTTAATATTTTTTTTAAATATAAGATTACTGTACTGTAAATTATGACAGTATCTTAATAGTTTATCACTGTTGCAGAAAATGCAGTTTGTTGTTTAAAAAATAAAATGTGTTTATATTTTGTAGGTTGGTGCAGTTTATTTTGACTTTTACTTCCAAGAACCCGTTTGTTGTTGCTTGTTGTAAGAGCACAGTTGTGTGATTTTTTATAGAAGATATGACTGAAGTTTCAGCACACACTTTCAATGGTCGGTAATGAAAGAACACAATCATATTTATCAGTTAGTGTTAAATATTAAGTTCAGTCAAAAAATTTGTTATTAGTACCATTCTGCCTGTCTTTGGTGGACCATACATGAATGCTATATTCTCTGCCTCACTTTGTAGTAGCATGCATTCCCAACTATGACTCTAGTACAACCAATGCATGTGATCACTTTTTCCATGGGTATTGATGACTAGGACTACTGAATGCACAACGGTACTCTTTGAAGACATCTTACAATGGCTACTAGATTCACTATAAGGAACCATTTTTTCCAGTAAAATAACATGTGTCTATACTTCGCTCATGCATATTTCCCAGAAGAGTTAGTGACATGTTTTAATGCTTGCGTGAATCCCATTCACTTGATTTGTTACATATTTTTGATAATACCAAATTGGTAAGGTCTCGGTAATAAGGGGCTCGAACTTTTTCCATGTAAAAGAATTCTTTATTTTGGATCATAATGTACAATTTTAGGCTGTTCATGATAAAGTGATCACTTTAGAAGAATGTCTCATTAGAAAAGTAAATATGTAATAAAACTGTTCAATTATATGGCTTCAGATGTAAAATTTTTAAGTATAATTGAATGGTGTTATGCAGAAAGAGACCATCCCACATTTGACAAAGTAGTACATAAACAATTATTACTTCAATATTGTTTGCTGTTTTGTTAGTTAATATGTTTGGTTGCTTAGCTACTGAAGTACAGTACGTATACCAATTCAGAAACTTGCTTTTTGTCTGACGTTTACATTTGTGGCCTGGATGCCTTCTGCATAACACCATTCAATTACCGTATATACTTGTGTATAGTGCGCACCATGATTTTTACAAGTTCCAGGGAAAAAAATTTATGTGCCTTGCTAGCATGTAAAAAAATCACGAGAGTAGATGTGGAGTAGCGTGAGGGAGCCATCGACAGATGGGCCAAGGGTAGAGGGAAGGAAAACGTGGCCCTCAACAAAGAAAAGAGGGATGAAAGACAACAATCACACTGTCTAGAGAGTGCCAACAGTAAGAATGGGAGAGACTAGGAGTGGGGAGTGGCTTATCTCTCCATAGTCTCCTCAGCTATCTATAAATAGTCTGCCAAGGTCACCTGCTGAATGCTTGCCAGCCAGCCAGTCCATGCCTGTGTGTGTGTGTTCGCCTACATCTGCACAGCACTCCCTCCCCTCTCTTGCTGTGCTGTGAGCCTACCCCTTCTCTATCCTGTAGGAGGGAGGGGAGAAAGAACATTGCAATTTTTTCCTTCCTTTCTTTCCCCACGGAAAGATGCAAAATTAACTTCTTATATTGCTTCTGCCTCGCCACCTACTAACTTCTGACTATCATCAGACAAATTTTAACCCACATACATTGTGTAAACACTAAGTAACACTTAGAGCATAAACGTGGATATGGACAAACAAAAAAATTAGGGTTTTAGCAGTCATGGAGAGTGAGAGGAAGGGAGGGGGAGAAAAGGAAGAGGAGTAATGATAGAGGAACTGGGCAGGCGGTGAGAAACATTCTCTCTCTGCCTCCCACTCTCGACACCCCTCAGTTTACGACAAATCCTCTGCCTTCTCCCCCCCAACCATAGGCATCCTGCTTTTCCATGTATCTTTTTTTTTATTTTCCGTGTATAGCATGCACCTTTGAATTTTTATCAGTTGTTTTGGAATAAAAGTGCACACTATACACGATTAAATACGGAGCCTATAACACTGCATTTATCTCATACTACTAAGTTTATCTTTAACTAGTACCATGTGGAAAAATACAAATTAACTGAAATGATTAAATGAATAACCAGATTTTCAAAAGTGCTCACACCACGTATTTACAGTGCCTCAAACTGGCGTGCAAGGTTTTCGTTGTAGTCTTTTACCTATGGGACTTCAAGCAGTTAACCTTAAATTTTATTTTTGGATAGTATGAAGTAAAGGCCAACACATACCTCTTGCTTTACACTTTACAAATACAGGTGGAATTTTAGGAGTTACAATGGTTTAAAAAAACAGTTTTTAGCAATTATTGGAGGGCAAAAATCATGTTTCTAACAAGCTTACTGAATTTTTAAAAAAATATATAATCGTACTGTAGTTTCAAGTATGATGTTGAAATGCATATGAAATTTTAAACTTCATGTGCTGGACAGACTGAGAAAATGTCAGAGATCTCAGAATTGATAAGTTTCCTCCAATCCAGGGTCACCACAGTGGATAGTGTTGTTGATGTAGGGACCAAATTGAGTGTTTGTGTGGCGGCTAGAAACTTTCACTCTTCCACGCCTAATTTGCCCCAGTGTACGGAGTGCCGAATTGCACAAGTTTTCAGATGCTTCGGAACGAGCGTATGCTGCTGTTGTGTGTTTGAGGAGTTGTAATGCTCAAGGAAATATTACAGTTCATCTCATACTAGGCAAATCACGAGTGGCTCCAGTGAAGCAAGTGTATCTTCCTCGCCTCGAGTTGTGTGGTGCCCGTCTGTTAGGCAAGCAGATTCATTATTGTCATGCATTTCTAGACAAACAGTTGAATATTACTTCCACACATGCCTGGATTGTATCTGCTTAAACATATGTGGTAAATAGGGTTGCTCAGATTCAGGAGCGGGTTCCCGCTCGGTCATGGAAACATGTTTCTTCACAAGACAACCCTGCTGACTGTCTCTTGTGGTATAGGTGATTCGAGATAAAGTACGCACTCAAAAAAGCCTTGATTTTTTTCTATTTTTCGCCAGTTTATATCTTTCCACCACATATAAACATAAACATTGCTACGTGCTTTTCTTTACATAGGCACGTACAGTGTTTACATTTTAAATTACACTGCTCTGATGAATGCTGTCTGCAATATCTACTCATTAATGAACAGGTGCTGTATGTATGCTATACTCAATAGTAATTGTAGTTATAAATACATGCAAATTAACGTTTTATATCGCTGTTTTCTATTCATTGACTCTAATTGGTTACAACACACACTGTTGCAGTTACTACTTATTTCGTAAATACAAGCGCAGTATATTAATTTGTAATTCAAAACCGCCACTATAAACACACGACACACACACAATTCAAGAATTCAAATTCCGTTCAGATTTAGATTTTAGATTTAGTTTATTGCATCCTTAGATCTTTTTTTGTGTACATTTTTGCACAAAGATATCGGACAAGTCGTATTTACAATATACAAACAAATGAATAAATTACTTAAGTTATTCATAAAAATTATACACTAAAAGAGCGAAATCCAAACATTTCTTGTCGGCTCAGGCTCGCACGTAGGCTCACGTCAGCATACTTCATAGTCTCCACATGTAAAAAAAAAGAAAAAAAGTAAAAACAAGAGAAGAAACAGAATCTTAACCCAGAATAAATATCTTAAATAAGTATCTACACTCTCATAAATCCACTCAAGTACTCATCGACTGTGTAAAAAGCATTAATGATCAAGAAATCTTTAAGGTGTTTTTTGAATATTTTTGTGTTAGCTAAACATGCATCTTGCAGGTGGCTGGGGAGTTTGTTGAACAACTTGCAAGCTGTGTATGAAGGACCTTTTTGCTGTAAGGTCAAGTTGACAAGAGGCATGTGTAAAAGGTTTTTACTTCTAGTGT
>PNEQ01019514.1:0-19690 GCA_003012365.1 Medauroidea extradentata
GTCCGTGTGTCAGTCCGTGTGTCAGTCCGTGTGTCAGTCCGTGTGTCAGTCCGTGTGTCAGTCCGTGTGTCAGTCCGTGTGTCAGTCCGTGTGTCAGTCAGTGTCAGTCAGTCAGCTTTCATTTTTATATATATAGAGATATGTATGTGAAAATTTAATTTACTTCATTCTATAAATCATGCAGTGAAATACATGGCTTTGAAAGATTTATCTGCGTATTTTGCGCGTTGCACATTTATCTGTAGGAGTAAGTTATCTTCGCGAAGGCAGCTCTATCCTTTGGATTTTCTAGAAAATATTTGTTCCTAAAACCCTCAAGCATTACCTGCACTCTTTTGATTACCTGTTGAACTAAATGTCCAGAGTTCTGAAATTCTCCAACAGGGTGCGCAATTACTTTTAATATTATATAAACACATTTTTATTTGTTGCAATTAGAAAACGTGTGTCAGACTTTTCGGCAAAATGACTTTCTGCAAAACGACTTTCGGCAAAATGATTTTCAACAAACCTATTCTTTCGGATGTTAACAGGAGTACGAAATTTTTCGGCAAAATGACTTTCGGGAAAACGAATTTCGCTAGTGACTACCTACAAATCTAATTTTCGGTGTAATGACTTTCGGGTAAACGACTCTATGTGATGTTTAGGAAGATACTGAAAAATTCAGTGAAACGACTTTCGGGAAAACGACTTTTGGGCAAGTGACTTTTCGGGAAAACTATTTGAATGCAAAATAGAGCGCTGAAAATGTGATTCCGTGAAACGATTTTCGGGTAAATGGCCCGCTCCCGCTCAACTGGCACTAATGTTATCGGTTGTCACATTGTTATGAAATACTTTTTAGGGGTATCATACAAATACTTACAAAACATTTCAATTAACGTTTGTTGAAAATAATTTTTATATTCGTGTACTTGATATAAACGTAGAGTTTCGTAACATTTTACATTTGGTTGTCATGCACAGAATTAAAAAAAAAAAAAAAAGAAGTTAATTTTTCTGACTGTAAATTATGTCTGACGTACAAAGTTTTAGCACAAAACCTTATATTTCAAGTAGGTTTAAATGCTTTTGGTACACACACACACACACACACTGAAATCTAAAATTAAGAGTTTTTTTTTAAATTATGCCACGAGAGTTTAATTAAATTTAATCACAATGATATGTGGTCACATAAATTCCGGTTACTTACAGCCGCATAGAAGCTTTTATAATAAACTGAGAGTTTCATAAAAATTATTACGTCTGTACGCTAACAGTTTCGCGAGGCCTACCAGCCACAGAGAATTTTGTATTCTATAAGGAGTTTACAAAATGTCACTCGGCTAGCCAGAGTAGATTATAACATATTCTCGCGTTGTTTCAATTGTAATCTGAATGAAGTTTTCTTGCCTCCAAGAAATGAACCAATCTTAATTACTTTTATTCATTTGTTTTATTAACCTGGCTAACCTTCATTGACAAAATTCCTGGTCATGATAAAAAGTAAGCATAGCTAACTCGAGAAGGTTGGTTTCTGTAAATGTTTTATAACAACTACCGTAGGAAACGGTCGACTAGAAGAATGGTTTCAGGTCCAGTCCCCAAAGGAAGACTCTTACTATTGTAAATGAACTCTACTGGGCCATCTTCGGTCACCACAACGCCTGTGAAAGTCATAAGCTGTTATTTCGGTCACGATTTTAGCATGAGTAGGACGACATATTGAAGTGAGGTGATCAAACCATTAGACGAGCAATGTTTTTAAATGTCATAAAGGCATGAAACCTTCAATTGCTTGCAGTCTTTTTAGACATTAACCTGGTGATCGAGCATACCTGATTGTGTGACTCAACAAACATATCAAACGTTTGCACGCAGCTTTTAACGGAATTCAAGCCCAGAACCTCCCGGAATGTAGTCTTGAGCTACGAACAACTGCCTCAAGAAATGTAACGTCGAAATAATTCATGAAAGCAAATTTAATTTAAAAAATAAATATTTATGTCCTGGGCTTTTTGGTACATCTGACGTAAAAGTTTACAAACTTAGTAACAATAATAATAATTCAGTTATCTTAAAAAGTAAAAGAAAAAGTACATATAATTTTTAAATACTTATGTAAGTATCACTCTGATGCGAACAACACCTCAATATCTCTATTGGTTAGATAGATATCATGGGTTGAAGAGACATATTTTGTGCTTTTTCGACCAGCTTTTGGGTGTCGAATTTCGAAATATTTTAACTTCTTTGGCATTTCTATAAGCATCCTCTTGAGGTACAAATCACGACGGTAGCCCGTTCAGTCGAATCAAAATTAATCATCCATTTACAAACGCATGTGACCTTTGCACAGTACTGAGAGTTCAAATTTCGAAACATTTTAAAAATGTTTTTCGATCATTAATGTAATCACCATCCTGAAACAAAAATTAACTACATATCTCGACGGCTTCGAGAGATAGAGGAATTATCCAAAACACATTCAAGGGCGTTTCACCTCCTAAGAAACTTAATTTCGAAGTACCTTTGTATACCATTTCAGACTACTTAACTGGTGTCTCTTGGACGTGGAAAACACAATAGCCACTCGTTTTAAAGATATTTCAACAAATCATTAAAAACACATTTCATCACTTTCACCCCTTTAAGTGGCGATTTTCGAAAATTCCTGAAATTACTTTTCAGGTATTTGAGTAAACAAAAATATTAAAACAAAAATCACGTTGCTATATAAAAATCAGTGGGATCGACATATACATAGATTGTGAATCGAAAACCTATTTTACCCTTTTTTTTTTACCTGTCCGAAAATATATTTTAATTGTATTTGGGATATTTACAAAACATCTATCTAAAGCCAAAAAAACCTTGATATCTTAATGGTTCGATAGATATGGAAGAATAATCGAAAACACATTTCATGTATTTTCACCCCTTTAACTAAAGAATTTTGTAAAATCTTGGAATTTGTTTTCAGGTATTTACGTAAGCAACATTTTGAAGTGAATACCAACTCTCTATCCCGAAAGATTTGATAGATATCGATAGTTGATCAAAAACTCATTGAATTTCGAAAAATCATTAAATAGGCTAATATGTAATTTTATATGTGTTAAAGTACATAATTTCGGGACTAGCCATTCTAAATTAACCAGTGACTGTGAAAATTCCAAATTTGGCCTACAATGCAACATAACCTACAAAAGTACTGCCAATAAATTCCGGAATACTTAACTACAGGTCGGGAGACCCGTACCAGCTTTTAACCTTGCCTTTTTTTGGTTGGGTTATCGTCGAGCTAGTGCACTAGTCCAGGAGGACTGGTGTGCCACAGAGTCTATTATACTTATAAAATTTTAATCATGTAACTGTTTCTTAAACATGATTAGCTATTACAGCTAGATATAAACAAAACCTCAAAGTTTAATGTAGACAGTTTCATTGAACATGAATTCACTTCTTCAGATTTGTCCCATCCATTACATTTTTAAGATCCATTACAAAATATAATTATTATGTTGGTTTTATAAATTTTGAATTTGCTTAAAATAACTATGTAATCTACAAAAATCTTTATTTTGAGAGGTTTAAAAGTTCTGTAAATTGACTGAAATCTGCCACTCTAACAACCGATTGTCACTCTTGTCTCAGAAACTGTGATGGGTAAAAAGGAATTGGGTAGGGAGTGTGTGTAAACATAGGGAAAAACTAAAACAGGATGCAGAAAAGTTGAAGAAAAAAAACAGGCAGATGCAGAACAAAAAAGTGTAGCTAAAGCACTAAAGAAAGAAAAGTTGGACTTGAAAAAGGAAACAAAATCAGAGCACTCACAGATTAAATTAAAAAGACTCTAAAAAACAGAAAGGAAGAGACTCCATATACACTGAAGAAGAAACTTCTAACTGAGCCAGAAATTAAAACAACCTACCATTCATGGAAGTGATCTCGAAGTCATTTAAATGCAAACAGACACTTGGTAAGGCAACTCTGAGAGTCAAACAAATACTTCATCACCACTACCCAAGCAACAAGTTAGCCGTCATAAAAAATTAATTTACGATAAAGTTCCTGACTGGATTTGTTTACTTGGACATAATCCATTGCGAAATAAAAGACTGTCAAAAGAAAACTAAAAATAATACAAGAAAAAATAAATAAGCAGAGTATGCTTTAGTCATCAGGATGATACATACACAACATGAAATTCCAAAACTGGAATCTGATCAGATAAAGCATGTCAACTTAGCTATTTTTGTATTCTTGTTTTTTCTTTTTTCTTTTATTTTCTGTTTGTTCCTTGTTTCATCTGACCAGATTCCAGTTTTGGAATTTCATGTTGTGTATGTATCCTGATGACTAAAGCATACTCTGCTTATTTATGTTTTCTTGTATTATTTTTAGTTTTCTTTTGACAGTCATTTATTTCGCAATGGAGTATGTCCAAGTAAACAAATCCAGTCATGCACTCCAGTTGCACAGTTCTTTCGATGAAGTTCCTCTTGAGCATTGCAAGTCTGTTCAAAAAAAGTTCGTAGTAATGTGGAAACTGTCTTATGTAGGATAATAAAAGAAAAACTGGGATCATTTTACATGCAAGATATAAGCGATCAATCGTTACTGCAAAACTATTAAGGAAGAAGTTACTGGGAAAACACAGAAAAAAAGGAAACTACATATGGTCGTGACAGTAATGCCTTCTTCAGGACAGAAAATCACGATATTCCTATAAAAAAGAGTAAGTTTAACGATATGAGATCAAAGCATATTCTGTTGTCTTCTCAGATGCCACATAATGTGTGTGTATGCAAGTATCATGCAAACTTCAACTATTTAGTTCAAGCACTGGGAAAAAATAGCCAGCTTTCCTCGAATAGGAAGAGTTACTCCTCCAACTTACCTGTGACCCAATGAGTGAGAACTGTTGTCTGGGATGTGTAAGAAATGTTCTAGAAAAGTTATCATCAAAATTATACAAGCAGACTACAATGCGCAAGCTAATAATTCATGGAAACGGTGGTCATCCTGTTTTAAGCAAAATGGAAGGGTCAGTTGACACAAGCCTGCATATTTGAATAAAAGCAGCATTTGCAGCCAAATTAAGCTATAATACAAACTAGGGGAAGTTGGGGAGCCTTAACCTTGTTTCCAAAAAAATAATTTTATATATTTTTTTCATTTTTTAATTACATTATTATCTCAAATACCAAATGACGACAACTCAATGCTAATTTTAGATACAATAACAATTTTGTGAGCAAACAGATGGAAAAAAAAAACACATTTTTTGTGTTTTTGATGACACTACAAATTGGTTAAGCCTTCCTTACCAAGGGAGGCTTGGCCCACAATCAGGGAGGTTTGACCAGATTAATAAAATAAAACATCAGACACAATCACTCTAAATATTATAGGTATACATGTACAACACTTTTAAGTACAGGAAATCAATAATAGAAAGTAACATAATAAAAAAATGTTTTAACCCAAGAGATTATTTTAGGGGGGTAAATCGGGAAACATTAAAATTAAAATGCTTATTTAGTGCATTTATTGCATTGCCACCTGAAGAAATGGGCCACAATAGTTCTCATACCTTTCTTGCATATGACAGATACAACTACACAAATGTAAATGTTCACTTCATAGTAGTCTTTCAACAGTTTTTTGATCACACTCTTCACAAAATAGCAAGGCACTATTATTTCAAATGTCACAATAACAAAGTCTCCAACACTGAATTCACTGATTTATGGGTCATCTTACCCATCACTGCAACTAGGTGGAGGATCCTCTTCCTCCGATTCTTCTGTGCTGATTGGGGACAACTCCTTTTAACTTTATTTTTAAGTGTGCATTTTTTGCTTAAACTGACAAAATGGTTTTTTTTTTTTTCCTTTTTTCTTCTTGATTTAGCGGGTCGTCTACCCCCCTGGTGTTTCTAGGACCAGCTTTAGAAAACAACCATAAATGTTCTCTTGAAACCACTGTCTGGTTTGGCTTTACTGGAGTCAGATGTGATTCTTTGGATGAATGGGAAGGTATTAGCGTGGCTGTTTTTTCATTTTTGGGAGACTGCAAGGAACAAGACTGCATTTTCTCGACAATGCTATGGTTGGGAGATCCATCCAGTATATGGTCAGATGTAATATTACTACAGCAAACACTTTTTGCAGTTTCTGATCTACCTGTTACATGTGCACCTAGAAAATCAGCCATCAGTAAATATTGTAGTATCAAAAGGATGTATGCCAGTAGTAAAAAATCCTTTTTGAATATTTACAGGGTTGAAAGCTTTTGGATAAGCTTTGCCAACCAAAGTAGGTACATTGTATATGGAAAAGGGCTGGCCAGGATGTTTCACCATGAACTCATCAGCACGTTCATTGCAATATGTCTTGAACGGGCCAAAGACAGTTCAGTCCAGTGCTTGGATGTGATGACTTTTATGTGGTGACAATATTAAGAGGACTATGCCATTGTCTTTACAGATTTGCAGTCATTTTGATTTTATGTAGCTACTTAGAAAAATGACTGGAAAATCTTTACTACTCTTGGAATATTTGATTAAATGTTTCCAGTACAAATTGAAGTTATCCCTGGTCATCCAACCACTAGAATAAGCAGCTGCTGTTGTGCCTGGTGGTGCACCTCTTGTCATGGCATTTACTTTTACTCTTGGAAATACCATGAAAGTTGGTATACAATTCCCAGTGACACATACAGAAGCACACAAAGTTACCAAGGTTCTTCTTTCAGCTGAGGTTACCTTTGTAACTCGTTTTTACCTTTTGTTAGCTATAATTTTCCAGGCCTACGTGCTTGTGTCATCTACATTATCAACCGACTCAGGCCCAAACATGTGATACTTCAAAACCTTTTTCAAATTGTTCTGAAACTCGCCAAAAGTGGTTTTATTGAAAGCAGTGGACGTACTCCAGCTTCTACTTTCACACCTTCGTAAATATAAATATTTATTCCTACGCATGAATTCACGTAGCCAGTCATAAGAAGCTATTTTATGTTCAAACAAATTTTTAGGCATATTTTTCCCATTTGCTAATCCAAATTCCAAAACAAACTATCTTGCAGTTTTTGAGTTCAAGCCATAGTGTAATTTTGCAGATGTACTTAGATATTCACTCGGAAGCTTTTCCTCAATTGCTGTACATGTGTACCCTATATTATAGTTAGGACGCATGGGTACATCATGTTTGTTTTCACTGTATAAATACTTTTTACATACCTTTCAGGTGTTTTTCTGTCAATCCCATGAGCTTTTGCTGCACTACGAACACTACAACTTTCTCAGAAATTTCCTTAACAGCAGTCTTCATTCTTTCAGGAGAATTCTGTTTTCAAGTCTTTCCTGTCGATTTCCAGAAGAAAGGCATTCTGCACAAAAAAATTAAATTCTCTGTAACGTACATGTAGGCTTGATCTATTTCATAACATGTTATGTAAAGTTTATAAACTTAAAATTAAGATATTCACATAACTTTACTTACTGAAAGCAATTTCAGTAAGTGTCATTGTACCTCTACTAGTTTGATTGTAAGGGAGCCTTGATCCACTGGTCAAGGCTCCTTTACATTATGTGGGTCACACCTCCCAAGTGATACATACTTGAGAAGTTTAACATAAAATATTTTCGGTTAGTTTAACACACAAAATTGAAGCTGTACAGTTGAATGTTTCAGACAATATGAATATTACCTGTTTTATAAAATACTAATACACAAAAAGTCTACAAAGTATTTCTAAAATACTTACTTTTAATATGTTAAAACACATTTACTGAAATTTCTGCCCAGCTCAATGGAATGGAGTTATAAAAACATGATGGCTGTCTGGATGGTGCTGTATCTATTGCACACTCCTAGTGGAAGAACACAAGAACAATTTCATGGCGGGAAATATGAACGTGGGTCAAGCCTTCTCTATGGTCAAGGCTTCCGCAGGTTATTTATATGTTTCACAAGACAAGATTCAGAGTGAGCACTGGAACAACATGCAAGTAACTATATTTACATGTGCTGCAGTGTTGGGAGATTAATGAAAAAAATGCTACGTGATTGTTAGTGATGATCTAAGTCATGACAAGTGTGTGTGGGTGTTCTTCAAAGCATACTAAAGGACTTAATGACAAAATACTGTATTGAAAACATTTCTGTTGGTGCTGCCAGCCAATTTAAAAAGAAGCATACAATGCCAAATTTGAACTTTTTGTTTGAAGATTTTAGCGTGGATGGAGAGAGGTGCTTTTTTGCAACCTTGCAAGGAAAAGTTACAGTAGATGGCATCAAAGGTACAGTAAAAAGGATGGTATGGGAGACAGTTAAGACTATAAAAGCTCTTCTTTCCTCTGCAAAGGACTTTTATACAACTTGTTCAGATGATGTTCAAGGTACTCAGATTATGTTCATTCCCAGTGCCGATATTGATCCGAACAGAATCTTACAAGAACAATGGAAAAACATATCTCCAATTCCAAGTGTCCATTCAAGTAATTACTTCCGTGTTTCTTCTTCATACCCAGGACATATGAGCGGTAGAACCAATCCTGAACTGTGCATCAATAAGGTTTAACATGAGAATGTCCGTGATTCTAACAAGTTTCTGACAACAACACAGTAACGCCAAGAAACAGAAATCTGTACTACAGTAAATTGTACACTGATTCGGAGACCGATAAAGAGTGTGTTGTGCAGAAACTTAAGAACAATGATAGAAGAGGACAGTACTTACTTATTGAGCAAGTCTGGTAGAGTTAACGTCAAAGAAAACAAAAATGTGTAGCAGTGAGCCAGGGAGGAGTAAAAGACGATGGCAGTATTCAGATTATTTACATGGAGCGGGTCGTTTGTGATAGATGCCAAGATATTCTTTAAAAGACTGACACAGGGAAGAACGTGTTCTGAACTTTTTGGAGTTAATAGGTTTACTTCCAGAACCCAGAGTTAAAACAGTCTGGAGCAAGGATTTTAAAAAAAAAATGAAAAGATAGGTAATGCTTGGAGTTGTGTAGCTCCTTTTCTGAACTTACATGAACATATAAAGCAATTCGTTATACTGAAGTATCTGATAGTGTCGTAATTCTTACTATTTTGTGAATCAAGCAATAACTTTCAAACAAAGTACTTTTGTTGAGTAATGTGGTGCTGTAAAAAAGTATTTTGTCAGAGGTAAAGTTCTGTTTTAACTGTTGCTGGATGCTAAAATTATTATTTTAATATAGGTATCTCACATTTTTAACTTTTATTTATCTACTAAATACGAACATAATTGAATGAAAACCATTCAATGATTTGCAGAAAGAATTTAGCACCCCACATTAATTCATAGGCCTAGAATATCTTTAAACTGCGACAATTAACAGTTATATAATTGACGATATCATTAGTTTTCTTTCTCTTCAGTTCATTAAGAACGTTAGTTGAGTAAACGTCCTATATTTGGAGTGTTATTGTCATCAAGCCTTTTGCCCCCACCCCCCTTTTTTTCTTAACAGGCTAATCCGTTCAAAAAAATTTTTTTGTTGGTTGTTAAAATTATGTTTAGATTTCCTGACCTAAAGCACGTTTGAATGACTTATTAATATACTACGTACTATATTAACTGGATATGAATCACTTCATGGTTCACAGAAAATAATCACAGAAAACCTCACTAACTGTCCAGTATAAATTTTGTCCCATCCATAACAATAGCTTAAAAAATGTTAATCTGCAGAACCTAATTGAATAATAGTCTTGTACGGCCTATAACACATTCTAAGGGTGAAATATGGCAGATGTTACTGTAGCAGTTAAAAACTATTTTAGAAACACATTGCAACACTACTTCAAGGTCTAAATGTCCCTTCGGTAACAATGGGATGACCCTTCTATCAAGTCAAGACTTGTAATACCTTTGAGAAATTGCAAAAAATACTTTATTTGGAGTTGATTAGTGGATTTCCTTCTCGATGAAAATGAAACTTAAAACATGCTGGGTAGTTTAAGATAGCCTACATAAGCTACCTGAATGTAATAATATTAACTGTAACTTCTTAGGTATTATTGTAAACAAATTGAGCTGGCTACCTCACAAATTATATTACAGTTATATTATCTAGAGTTATATATTTGCTAAGGAATCTAAGAAAACATGTGTCAGTTAACTACTGATGTGTGCAGTGCATGCCCATTTGCCTGGAGTGCAGCATATGGACCAATTTAGGCATGGTCTTGTTTTCTTACGTTGATGAGACAGGTGATGTACTGCCGAAGACACAGGTATAAGACGTTTTTCCTGTACGGAAATTTGTTGACACAAGGCCAGTGTAGGCAACATTCTGCAAATAAACCTTTAGTTTTAAACGAAGAAAAACACAATTATCCGAGAAAATCAATATAACACTGCATCAATCACTGGGTGAACTTTGATTTAACAATGGTCAGAACCTTAAGTTGTCAAAACTGAAATAGACTGCTATTACAGACGGTTGCAATAAAACATCAAATTTTTTATTGTACATTCTTTTGAACTGTTGAGTAATATTTGTAATTTCAGAAGCTGAGAGACTGTTTCATTTTCATAGTATATTTTAAGTATGTGTTATAAATTTGTTAGTCTCTTTTATTGTATTTCACGTAATCCTGAATGTACCCCAACTTGGACTTGAAGACTGCAAGTAAGGACAGAAGAGCGCTTATTCATTCTTAAATATTTCTTAATTTTTGCAACAGGGTTTTATGATTTTAGTATGTAGGATGGAAAACACCTAAGTCTGGCGCAAAACGCAGTGTTCATGCCTTTCCCGCATGACTCCATTCATCTGTCTTCACCGAACGCGTGACCTAGTAATACGTGTGCGTGAAGCTCGGGCCTCGACTCCCTAGGGCCTTCAAACTTTGCTCTAGCCATTTCAGTTTTCATTTGCCAGTAATGTTAAATACCAAAACGTTTATTTTTAACCCCAAGGACAGACATGTGCAGGGAGAGGTTTTAATACTCCCCAACATTTAATTTGAAGTCAGATCTCATTGTTAGCCGTTGTCACATTTTTCATCATATGCTGTGTCCTCCGGGCGAATACGGAGGAATAGCTTCAGTGTTCCCATCCAGGGAAGTTCCAGGAATAAACCCCATTGTCCTCAACAATGGAGTGTTTATTTACATGGAGTGTAGAGGGAGTAAGTGCCCCTCAATGTTACCAGCTTTGAGGCACATCCTACCAGCATTGTTACAGCCGGATTGCACCATCATCTTCAACAGCCCCCAGAAATGACTACGGGTGTGCAATACCGCAGTCTGGCGAGCGGCCTAAGACCCAAGCTCTACCAGGTAACAAGACTCTTCAACAGTGGTGCCGGGAAATGTATGTAATCCACGCATCGCACTACTAAGTTACTGGGCCTATTTGTAGATGATAGGGTAAACTGACAAAACCATATTGTTGTGAAAATTAGTTTTGGTAAACCTGTAATGAGTTGAGTTGGTAACCCTGGCTGTGATATATAATGTGGATGTGGTCGTCAGGGCCAGTCTGTGTTTTAGAATTTGTAGATGAGGTTATTTAATAAATGTGTCAAAATACAACATGGCGCAGTCGTTTTGTCTTCGTACTTGCATTTCTCTAACTGCTAGGTCCTGTTAGTGGAACTTCAGTTGTTCTAATGGAGTCATTTTTCAAGCTGCCAGTAGTATTGAGGTTCTGAGTGGTAATTCACATAATAATTGGTTATGTTTAAATCACAATTTGAGGCTTTTCTGGTTGCAGCTAATTTTGCTACCAGTTCCTCTGAACCAAAAGTTGATATTCTTCTAACTGTTGTTGGTGAGGAAGCACTACATCTATTTGACACTTTTCTGTTGTCTGGTGACCAACGTAACTATTTTGCTTTAGTTTAGCAATCGTTTGAAACCCATTTGTGTCCTAAAACTAATCTTGTTGTTGAGAGGTTTCATTTTAACTCATGAGTTCAAAGCCCAAGTTAACCATTTGATGGTTTTTTGAATGAGTTGACAAGGTCGGTCAAGTCATGTGAATATGGTGCTTTGTGGGATAGTATTTTACAGGACAGGATTGTCCTTGGTGTTAATAATACTGTGGTACAGGAACATCTACTCCAAGAAACTAACCTAGCTTTACAGTGGGCGGTGGAGATTTGTACAGCTGCTGAGTTGAGTTGAAGTCGGGTTGAAATCATTTCCGAAACAAACAACTCTCTGTCTGTAGTTCCTGTGATGGCAGTTTCGTCCTGGTCCATGGGCAAGAAGCAAGTCGAAAGGAAGCAGCCTCGTTTAAGGGCCCCTTCTGCACGACAGTGGCAAAACAAGTCTGAAGAGAATGTGTCTCATCTGGAGCAAAGTAAACCGTGGGTATCGTGTAACAAGTGTAATTTATATAGTTTAAGTGTCCTGCGTTTGGGACGCAGTGTTTCAAGTGCAACAAACCTAACCATTTTGCTGGAGCATGCAGGTATGTCACTAGAAAGTTCAACATGTGGAAACAACTGAACAGAGTGGGCTTATTGACGTGGAGGTGGAAGGAGTGTTTGTGATTGAATCAGTGAATTCCACGAATAAGGCCGATAAGTGGGTTGAGGCAGTTAAGTGTCAACAGCAGTTGGTGACTATGAAGCTGGACACAGGTACTGAGGCTAATGTTTTGCCAGTGAGTATAGTAGAAAGTCTTGTGCCACCAGTTCAGTTAGTGCCAAATAAGGTTACGTTAGAGGCACATTCTTCGTAAATGCCGAGAAGATAGAATTCCTATAGAACTTCGTCTATTGCAGTACAGAACTTTGCCTGTATACAGCACAGATATCTCCCCAGCATAAGCTCTTGCGAGTCTTAATTAGAGGTCATTATTGCCGGTGTCTGACAAACAATTGCTTCCTTCTTTTAGTAATACATTTTATGGTCAGTTGCAGGCCAAATCTAAATACACGAAGATAAACTATGATAAAGATGTCAAGTACAAAGGTGAATTTAGTCAACAACAAAATGTTTTTATTAAAACAGATAATGTGTGGGGTCCAGGTGATGACCACCTGGCCGCTCGAGGCTGTCTGCATCTACAGGTGCGCCACACTCTGACAAAAGAAATACTCTCTCGTGGCACAAAGTTGCTCTGTTACAAAACTAAGCTTCCCGACTTGAATAATAAATGCTCGTATTGCCATTTAACATTATAATTACACTTAAATAATCATAAATCACATTTTAAGCAATAACAAACAAGTACATTTTATATATACGTGCGTATTTCTCGCGATCACCGTTTTAGTGCACTTTACAGAGTCCATGCACGGGATTGGCACTACTGGTAGGCGCTCGGCCGTACTTTGTAAACAAACACTGGTACAGGTTTACAAATGTTGCAAATGGAGTTACACATGTAAAATACACATTGGATAATCACTTGGACGTCAGTAAATAATGTTTTACTAATGAAGCTTTGTCTTCATGACCTTACATGCTAGCATATTCTCCATACTTAAAAATAAACGGCAATACGGCGATCTGCAAAGATGCGGGCGAATACTACTGCCCTTAGGCCTAAATAGTAAAGTGTTAAAAATTGGGGACAAGCATTAACGTAATTTACAAGTGGACATGACGGCGTCACGTCAGATGTATTTGAACATGTTAGAACCAAAAATTTTCTGCATTTGGGGCGTTCTGCCAAAAGTGTGACTTTTAGGTGTGTGAAATACTGATTTCCTAAAGTGTATTTCTTTTCCGTATGCCTAGGTATTTTACCGTATCTTAACTTGCATATTGCTGAAAAGAAATGGGCAGTTTTACTGAGTCAAGACTGTATTTTACTATCCCAAATAGTATGACTGTGTAGTTTATAAGATTTTTTTGTCATCGTTCCTCTGGCTTCTACATCATTCCTCTGGATACCAGTTTATAAAAATATGGACTAACACCATTACAACTGAAATCATGTAATGATCCTTTATTGTACCATATACTAGAAGGTAAATTATATTTACATGAATTAAACCTATCTATCATTGATTTTTTTCTGAGCCATTTATGAAGTTCAAAATGAACAGTTTGCAGACATTTACCCTTTTATTTACGAACAGTATTTGGCACACTGTTGTGAAAATATGTATATTCAGTTTAGTATCATTACTGATTGTATGCAGCTAGCTGCACACTCTCATTTAGAACATTTGCAAAAACTAAAACAGATGGTAATATATTGGGCAGCCATTCTCAAACTTCACTTAGATGCAAAAATTTATAATGTTTTACATGCAATGCCACTAAGCCTATGAAAATCTTCGTGATTTATATTCATTCAATTTGGCTTAAGTCTTTACAAATTAAAAGAAAAGTGTTGAATCATCTGAGATTGAATTTATAATTTCATTTAATATACGCACGTGAATGAGCTTACTGAGACTGGCGTCGCCCCTGAACATCGCGACAGAACCTCTTGGGTGGGAGTGTATAGGAATATGCGTATTGCTCAAAAGTCTCCCTTGCGCCACCCGCCCGGCCGTACAGAGAGACTGCCCAAATTGGCATCCGCGCGTGCTGCCAACACTTCCCCTTTCCTCTTGTTCAGCCATCATACCACGCTCGCTCCACACCATGCATCCAGCAATGACATGAAAACAAGAATAGATCTCAAGCCTTTCCTATTAAGCTGGTTTTA
This sequence comes from Medauroidea extradentata, assembly GCA_003012365.1. Lineage (NCBI taxonomy): Eukaryota > Metazoa > Arthropoda > Insecta > Phasmatodea > Phasmatidae > Medauroidea > Medauroidea extradentata. The sequence continues at coordinate 14,654 of PNEQ01019514.1, forward strand.
CACAAGGCAATTTATTTCTCGCACAGCTCCTTGCGCGCAATCGCTCGTGCAATAAAAATTGCATGCAATTTCTCATAAGCCATTTTACACAGCGCAATTTCCCTACACAATATACATGCAATTTGTTGTTAACCTAAAAGCACAAGATGTACACTTGCAGCGATAGAAATGTTATCTGTTGAAAATTAAAATAATTGTGAACCATTTAGGAACTTGTTTTTTTATCTCTTCGGTGGTACGGTAGCCTTTTCCTGGACTTCTGATACAGACGCGGCCACCGCTTTTAATGCATTCTCACACAAATGTTTGTTGTGATAATTTGGTGATTTTGTGTTATAGTGGGCGGGACATTTTTTTGTATTTGTCCAACAACTGCAAAAAACACTCTGGTGTCAATTCCATGATTGTATGGTGTTTGTTGTTTTTGTTTATACTCGCAACTACGCGCGTGAATTTACTTCAGAGAATGGCCAGTCACATTGCTTGTTCCACGCAACTTGCATCAAAATATGGAGCATGTTCTATTCGCCGAGATTGCACCGCCACTTGCATTGCATGTGAGGTTCCAAGAATTGTGTGTCTGAGTTCCAATGCAATATCAGCATATTGCGCGGAAATTGCATGCACATTGCGTCGTGTAAAACCAGCTTTAGAGATAACCTAGAGACATCACAGACTTTTTTTATCGTCTGGCCCCAATGCAGATTGCCACGATTATTTCGACACCACAAAATGGATAGCCTGGAAATTGTGTGGGTTTGTAGATTTAAATTCACGAAAAAGGGAATTTCTAACTTTCAAATTACCAATTATTTTGCATAGCAATATCAAACTATCCAAAACCCACAATATGGTCTTTGTTTTAAAACTTTATCTTCAGAATTGACAGAGATATTTCGATTTCTGTTTAACATTGAAATCCCTGTCATGATACGACAAGGCAGCCCATTCAGCCTGCCCTTAATGCAACTTTTCAGGAATGCTCTGTAATTGGTCAGTTTGTACCCATTAGTGATACCAGCGCTCAAGTGGCCGAAATTTCCCTGTGACAAACTTGAAAAAAATTTTTATCTTTTTAACCCGTAGTAATTAACCTTACCAGCACTTCCTATGAACTTGTAAACAAATATGGCGCACACTACTACATTAACATAAACATGGCGCACAAATTATGAGGATGTGTGTGTGTATGAATGCTTATGCAAGTTATCGACAGTATCATTAGACCCGGAACATATTGGATACCACAACATTCTACACAGATTACATTCGCCAGTGATTACAGAAACACGCACAGTGCAGCTTTAAAATATACCTTAGATTTGTTCGGGCGCCCTGAGATTTCTGTTACTTTTGCGATTTTCCTACTCTTTTCTTACTACTTTTGATTTTCGGTGTTCGTTTTACCGGAAGTGTTTTTTCGGTAGCCTGTTCGGGCGCGAAGAGCACTGCTCTCAATCTCAGAAAGAGAATGCTCTTTCTGCTCCTGCTTTTGATGAAGAGTAGAGCAGCAGTGAGATTTATAGCAGACAAAAAGCATGCCAAGCATGGTGATATTTTTCTGTCGGGATGAGTCCTATCCAATGTGTTTGGTTATGTGATAAGGACTGTTTTGCCATTTTATAAAAACTGATTCAGGAAAAAAATTCACTGTTTACCATATTATTTGTTACAAAACAATTTAAAAGTTAATGATATGTTTTCTCTTGAGGTTAGAGTAAGCCATACTGTACATGATTGTAATTATTGAAAAATTAACACTTTTTGTTAGATAAAAACTATTTCATAAATTAATGTAATCAGTAAAAAATCGCTAATGTATAAAAAATTAATTACGAGGCCAGGTTTCAAAGTAAGTAAAACAAAACATTAACAATCATGAATGTTCAGGTTTCGTCAGCTGTTGTTTCGTAAACAATAAATATGGCGTTCGGTTGGTTGCAAAAAACACGTGGCGAGCTTTCTGCTCTTTCTTGCTATTTTTCTACTACTAGAAAATATCAACATGCTCTCGAAAGCAGAAAGCTCAGGTCGCTCGACCAAACCTATTATTTATTCCCATTAGCTGCGAGCAATTACTACATTTCCACATCGTTTTTAAATCGATTTCAAAATTCTTACCGTTTATAAAACGCTAATGGAAACTGGATTTAAATCAATTTGAGTCTCAAGGTTGTAACACCAAAATGGGATGGTATCGGATTAAGTCGGGCGTAAAATGCCATGGAAACGCAGATCATATTGAAAACGAATCGGAGGTAAACAAACACATACTCGGCAGTTCTGGCCTTCAGATTTTTCTGTCGATAGGTGCGTTGTTGTAAAATGTAATGTCGTAGCATAAAAAGTAATGTGCGGTCAACAGAAGACGTAAGTTTTTTTAAGAAATCATTAGAGAACGATTACCATTAAAATAAACCATATATTGCATAGCCTACATAATTACTGAAAGAAAAAGTTTCTTTCCTTATGACTCTTGGTTCTTTGTTGCTCCGATTATTCTATCGAATTAAAGACTATTTATTTTATTATATTTATATTATGAAGAACTATTTTTGTATAAATTTCAATTACTTGATCGATTTACTTTACGTATGTAGTAGAATGTAGAAAACAGATGGTTGTGTGTATTTATTTCATGTCAGGCAACATAAATTTCAATTGTACCAACATTACCACACGCAAATTTTACCAGCAAACTGAAATCGATTTCTGCAGATTCAAAGTTTGCATGTGTACTCCGTAGGTCGGGATTCAATACTAAATACGTTTACGAACTATATGGAAACGTAGTAAATATGTACCCAACATTCTCATTACTTACATATCAAATTATAGACACGAGTTGAAAATATACGGCAGAATTGCAAAGTATACTGGAAAACTTAACTTTGATCTAATACAATTGGAAAGATTAATCATTCGCACAGTAATGCGACAAATTCGTCTTAACGCCACACGTTTACGTTGTCACAATCAATTCGCCGAAATTAATTTGAGTTGATTGATAACAAGCTTTCATTATTCTGGTTCACTTTGTCTAGATATACTTTTCTAGTAGTAGGAGCGTACACACATTTTAAACAACGAAACAAAAATTACAAGCAGAATACATGTTTATGCTAACATGCTTAAACTTTACTTACTTTTCACGTGCTTGGGCATCCGAAGGCACCGTTGAACCCTTGCCTTTCGCATACATGCTGTACTATTGCTTACACTGTCAACCTCCCGTCCCACGCACTTCTCGCACTTCTACGCGAAAACCATAAACACCTGTGCAGTCGTTATCCGTGAATGTCTGTATCCATGGCAACGCAACACGCTCCTGCGAAAAATAGCTGATTGGTTTTTACTATTTTAAGGGGCGGAAGGCTCCGCCCATTTAATAACACAACCAACAAATTGATAAACAACTTGATCATTGGTTGAAGGAGACGACAGAGAGGCTGTTACGTTTAACTTCCCTCCTATGTACCCCCCGTGACTTTCATGAAACTATTGCTTTTTTGTTAGAATATCGTACTTTTTTGTCCTCAGGCCTATTACAGTTAATCTCATTCAGTATCAGCAATAGTTAAGTATCCACTCGCAACAGTATATTTTATTTAAAACAAGTCACTTCCACTTAATCAATATAGACGAAGGGGCGCGTTTACAAATAAACCTTTACTAATTGTCAAATGAGGCCTACGCTAAGCTTTGTCCATAGAAGAAAATGTCTTTTAGTTTCCAATATTTTATTTTTTTCCTTACATTCTAGCATTATTACTGTACAAATATGTATTCATTTAATAACTTGTAACCTACTTCGTACAATACAGTACGGAACAATGTATTTCTTACATGTTATCTATTAAATAATGTATTCTACAGATGTTGCCACGATCTGGAAGCCATAATGTAATTTCTTGGCTCATGCGCGGTATCATGCATGTGTGTGTGTGTACGCACGTATATATATTTATTTATAGCGTCTTTGTACATATAACATCGCGGTACGAGTCATACCTAATATTCGAATATAAACTGAAGAAACTATTGCTATTTTATTTATTTATTTATTTATTTACGGTATTTATTTATACAAGAAGTGCGCGGCCTGAGGTCCTTAAAAACATAGGTTAGATTGACTTCACTAACAATGAAACACCTGCTGTCTGCAAAGTCAAAACAGGATTATAATTGTTATAGAAATATCCTTTAATACATTTTAAAGTTTTTTAAACACTAATATTTAATCTCGTTGTACCATACGGCACACATTACATTGGCTGCACTGGACCAACAGTTTTCGTTTAGTATTTTCGTTAAGAGGCAGTGTCACCTAGCTCCATACCATGTCGTGCAGACGGTCCGGATTATCGCGATCACGTCGGTACTATTCCACGTAAATCATTTCCGGTTGAGCAAAAAGAGAGATAAAAAAGTAACAATCTGCCCTAAAGTTAAATTTCTCTGAAATTATGTTTTTTTCATGTTAAAATATGGTGTTGAAAAATGCCATTTTTTGGCTATTTCAGTGTGTATTTTCTTTCAAGTGAATTGCTGTAAGGTAAAAAGAATACTATAGGGAGCTAGTGCCATTCTTTACAAGAAACTTTGTCGCTTAGTCCCCCATCGTTACAGCGGAAAATTTCGAGTAATTTGAATAATTCGAAGACGCTGCACACATTATTTGCGCTTCACAAGCTCGCGCAGCAGTGAGTCGAATCTGCTGTGGATGTGTGAGAGAGACAGCTAACGAAGGAACGAAGGCAAGGAACTGACGATGATCCGCGTTGTCGCCAGGAGTCGTATGGCCTGTCGCGCGGTGGTGAAGAGTGTTCGCTACAGGTGGTTTCAGGGCTGGCCATAACCGGCCTGGCAGGGGTGGGACGAGGGAACTGTGACACGGGAGTTCAGTATCAAGGCTGTTGGTGGCAATAGAAAATTCTTGACTGCCATCTCGAGACTTGCTAACAGTTCAGTTGTTATCGCCATGCCACGAGAGCATAGGAAGTCGAGCAAATCGAAACTGTTTTTGTCAGCGCGTAG
>PNEQ01019515.1:0-10446 GCA_003012365.1 Medauroidea extradentata
TACTAAAAAGGTATACACAGGTTTAAAAATTAATTTGAGCCATCAGTGGAACATCATGAAAAGATCTGAGCAGACTTAATGATAAAAATCTAACTAAAACATGATGAGAACTGCAGTAGGTGACGATGATGGGCGGCAACATGATAAACACATGGCTCAAGTAGCTATTTATACTCCAGTATATGCAGAAAGAGAAGCTAGGACAGGTTGTGACTTGACTGGCAATGATGGAGAGGGGAAATGAGGGGGAGGTGCAATGACAGTTCAAAGTCATGTGATGCAGGAAGAGAAGCTGTGACAGGTTCTGACAGGTGTAGCAGTAATGGCTGGGAAGAGGGGAAAGGAGGGGGAAAGTGAGCTGTGACAGGTTCAAACACGTGCAGCAGTTCTGTTGAAGGAGAGGGGAAAGGAGGGGGAAGTTCAATGTCAGTTCAAGGTCATGTGATGCAGGAAGAGAAGCTGGGACAGGTTCTGACAGATGCAGCAGTGATGGTGATTAAGAGGGGAAAGGAGTGGGGAAGTGATCTGGGCAGGTTCTGACTGGTGCAGCAGCTCTGGTGATGGGGAGGGGAAAGGAGGGGGAAGTGCAATGACAGTTCAAGGTCATGTGATGTAGGAAGAGAAGCTGGGACAGGTTCTGATAGGTGGAGCAGTTCTGTTGTGGAGAATGGCAAAGGAGGGGAGAGGGGAAGGTACTGTAGATAACTGCATGGTTATACAAAACTATAGTCAGTTCCCTGCTGGATGCTGAAGTTGTCGGGCGCTGTCCATCATATCTGGGATATGTACAAGTAAGTATTATAAATAATTACTGAATTTATCGGAAATCGATCGGGTATAGATTCGAGAATGTAGGATAATTGATATGTTGAATCGAAAATTATTAATTATTTGAATTGATCGGTAATTGATCGGGTATTGTGCGCAAGAAATTAAATAATAAATATTAACGACTGATTTTACATTTTAGTTATTAAAATATAGGGGTTATGTATACATGTATACTGCATAGCATGTGAACCTTACATATAGTAAGAATTATAAAGTAAATAAATTTATTAGACAAAGGATAAGAAAGAGGTGGTAAAACTGGGAGAGGGGGTGGAGGGGGTGTAGTAGTTTGAGCGGGTTGTAACACGAGTGTCGGTTAAAGGGAAAAGTAGGGGAAGGATGGGGGGGGGAAATTCATTACGAGACTAACAGCCAATTAAAATAAAGGAATTGGTAGCTGCAGGGGAAGGGAGTATACATTATTATATACATGTAAAAAGTGGAGGGTGTAGTCAGTGTGTCGATGGACCTCGTCCGGGTAAGACGTGTCGGTAGTTGATTTTATTAAATAATTTTTATTAAAAAGTTTTTTATTTAATTTTTTACATGTGTGCGGGGTTAGGATGGAATGCGAAATCAAAAAATTTTTGGAAGACTCGGAAGAAACCTCCAAGATGGCGGTCGGAACAAGATGGCGGAATTTTTAAACATTTGTTTGAAATTTTTATTTTTTTAATTTTTTGAAATTGATGTCATTCAAGATGGCGGTCGGAAACAAGATGGCTGTTGGAAACAAGATGGCGGCCGGAAATAAGATGGCGGCCAGAAACAAGATGGTGTCGGGGTGTCGGGTTACAGAGGTCAAAGGTCAAGGTCATGGTGTCAAAGGTCAAGGTCATTGGGTCAAAGGTCAAGGTCAACCACACAACCACAGCCCCCATCCCCTGTGCCCGATCCGCCATTTTCCTTCTACTTAGGTGGACATGCTACCGAATACGCAACGGAGGCCGACGTCTGTGCGTTGATTTGTGATGTTTACATTAAATATATAACTTCAGGGGAAACTGTAGGAATGACATATCTAAATCTTCCTGACATGGATGGGTATGAACTGTTTTTAATCTTAAAGAATCAACACGTGGTTCTACGACATTCTCTTCACTGTTTTCCGGTATAACTGAGTTATATTTTCTTCCTTGTTGACATTGTGCATACTCTCGTTCTCTCAAGGAAGTTTTGTTGGCTGAAGCTCACCAGTACTGCCCTTCCTCCAGCCCAATGACACACCAGCACATTTCCCGCCAATAGGAGAAGAAGAAGCATCGTGGGTGGGATCCTTGTATAGTTTGTCTTCTGTCTTCGCCATTCCTCTGAGCAGCTACTCCATCGACAAGCTGGGCAGGAAGTGGACAGGGTATATGGTCGCTATGCCATTAATCATAGCCTGGATGCTCAACTTATGTGCAGACTCTGTCGCCATGTTGTACGTTGCAAGGTTAGTACTTTCTACATTACAACTGTTATAGACATTATATCACCGAACAACATAGAAATAAATGGGCTTTCATACCGTGTTGGAAATCATAGAAAAAATTAACTCATCGCATAAGACAAATAATAGTATTGTGTTCTTTGTAGAAATGGCACTCCAGCAAGAAACAAATTCTTTACTTTTTCTAGGGAATTTGCCTCGAGTACTCTGTGTGTCACAGAATGGAAATAAGAAGTTTCTAGCATAACTAATAAAACTCACCTACATGCCGGTGCAAGTTATCCCAAAAAGAAACAACTGACCCAGTAATTATCGAATAATGACAGGAAAATCTTACTTTTTCCACGTCCTGCTATCTTCCAAAATGTCTAGCACATGACTATGAACCATTCTTAAATCAGAGCCCTGATACTAAACTGCCAGAACATGACATTTCGTTACTTTCCATCAAGATATTTTCGAAATATTACTCAAACTTTTGTTTTTTCGTGTGGTGCTGTCTGTTGAAATAGCGTACCTACAGCAATTAACCGTAATAATATCAAATCGTAAATGACAAATTTTGGAAATATAAAATTTCGAAGCAATCGATTCAGTAGAAGAAAAATTACCAACAACCAATTTTTTTTGTGTCGTGTTATCTTCCAAACTGGCGAACATGTAGTACTTTGATAAAAAAAAAAACTTTAAAATATAAAACTTGGTTTGAATTGGGTTATAGATTCTCTAGGCCTGAGACAGTAACAAATATTATGAAATTGCCGCAATTTTCAAAATATAGCACTAGACATGGACAGAATACCTACTCAAAAGTAAGGTGACCTTAATGAGTAGTATACAGTATGTGCAACAAGTTAGATGAAATTCTGTGCAATGGTTCAAAAGTTTTTAGGCGACACACGCACGCACACACGCAGACACACAGACATGAAGGTGATCTCATAAGTCATTTTTCCCTTCGAAAAGAAGCCACAAAAATCCAGGTGCATAGATAATAATTCTGGTGCGTCTTGCAAAATGTACACAGTCTTCCAACAAGATGTTCAGAGAAAAAGTTCTGCTGTCGGATCAGTAGTTATGATGAAAGAGAGACATCAATCATATTTGCTGGCATGTACCGTCTCCTAGACCATTTAATGCTGCCTGCGGTGCTGTATGTTACTGTTCTAATGACTTTGAGTACTACAACATGTGGTTTTATTTCTTACAATGTTTATCTGAAGAACATTTGGCAGTATGTGGATTGTTTCTACCACGGTCATTACCGTAAACCAACAGTTAGGTATTGGCTATAAACCAAATAAATCCAAGAATAATGTCATTATAAATTCAGTAATTCAAGCATACGTTTTGTGTATGCAGTTTTGATTATGCGGTTTAGTTAGACTACATAAAATTATCGTACTGTTAAGTTCACATGCTCTTCAGCTTGGCAGTTCTCGGCTATGAGTACCTGCAGGACGTATACATCGCACATTTTGAAGCATTTGTTTTCATCTTCCCCACTCTTTTGTAATTTTGTATGGACTGCGAATTGAATATACTTAGAAAACTTATTCGTTTCGCCCAGGTCCGGTTCAGAAGTGGGCTTATCAACAGTATTCTCACTGATGATCTTTCTCCTGGTTAAAAAATTATCCCTTAGTATACCTACCGTACGTCTATTGTGAATACAAAAGCTGGAATGTCTTGAAGGAAATGTTTTTGCTCCATCTTTTCATACAGCGTCACTGGAGATTTAAGCAGTTAATATCGTCCATTGATAGCCATTTTCACACAAACCATATTTTCGTTGTAGCGTGTGTTCGCTGTCTTAATGTTTCGTCACCCAAGCTTTCTCTTTAAAACTGTCAAATGTTATTTTGCCCATGCTTTATTGCGACGAATAAAATTATCAGTCAAACTTCACGTGTTTTCTCATTGTGTTACATTTATCTAGGCTACTTAGCGGCATTGAAGTGTATTATCATGTACAATACATACAGGGCTACTAATCTTGATCAAGATACACAGTCAACGATTGACCTGAGTCACTATTCAAATTATTTAAATCTTGATTACCTCACATCGTAAGAGAGATGCCAAGGCGATTTCTGCAAGTTAATTTGTGAATCACTTTTAATTAACTTATATATAATCTGACCAGTTTTAGCTTAGTTTGTCTAATACATTATCAATCTAAAAGCTACCCTCATACTGCAGTTGTTGCCTATTTTTTTAATTTTTATAAATAACTTTAATAATTTATGGTAGACAATATAAATAACATATAAAAAATTTAAGTGAATATCTATAGTCTTACGTTGAGCAATAGAATGACTACTCATTCAATTATTTTTTTATCTTCTACATATAGACACTTCTCGTGTGCAATGCATAATACAGTTTCTTTCGATATACGTTTAGTAACAAATATGTAATAGAAAGTTCACACTTAACACTACTTGAAGTGTTTTACTGCGTCTAGCCCACATCCGTGTATTTAAATACTCTAATTCTGCAGATATTTTGCAGCACGGACAGTTTTCCTACAGAAAAGTTACAGTACCTAGATCGTGTGCATAGGCAGAAAATTACAGTTTCACATATGTGAAGAATACTCACCAAAGCTATGTCAGCGAATATTCTCTTATTGCTAGTGAATCCACACTAAGGTGATTTTTAACTGCCTAAGAACGAAAAATAAATTTTACAGTGATATAACAACGAAATGAAAATATAGCCACTTTAATAACGCATGCCATTATAAAATAGTTAGTTTTATTAAGTATTTTTAACATTTAAATGTAATGAAATATATATATGCACATGGCAATTCTGAAATGTTCGTCTTCATTGTTCACGACACATGTTTTGACGTTGGTCTGTTAGGGAGGGGTAAGAAGAAAACTGTAACCTATTTTGGGCTTCTTAGACAAAAATAGGGTTCTTGTTGCTTAGCATGAGAGTTAGGACTGAGGTTAGGACTCTATTCTTGCTTTTTGATGCTCAATGCATATGGTTACAGGAGTGCTTGCTGCTTTAGTCGACGGGATACATACACATCACAAAATTCCAAAAAATGGAATCGGGTTCCTTGTTTTATTTGACCCGATTCCATTTTTGGAATTTAATGTTGTGTATGTATCCCGTTCACTAAAGCATACTCTGCTTATTTATGTTTTTTCTCTTATTTTTAGTTTTCATTGACAGTGTCCCAATGGAGTATGTCCAAACAACTAAATCCAGTCAACCGAATAAGTTTTGTGCTCACCACAAAAACATTTTGCAGTCACAATTAAAATATTGCGGTCATCATGAATTACTTTGTGTTTACTACAGAATAATTTGGCAGGGAAGACTTCCCACAAAATTTTTCTTTCAGTGTGTAATGATTGGCACAACCAAATAAGTAACGCCTCTACACGCCTCTTGCACAGACACTCTGCCAATCACGACGCAGAAAACCTGTAGCTGTACTGATAAGGCATTGGTGCAAAGTGGTGCAGAAATCTTTTCACGAAAATCAGAGGTCCCTGGTTATCAGAGATGGTGATACTGTACGTAAGACAGTAAATTTCGTAACTGTATCGACGTTTCAGCTCATCGTATGCATCTCTGCCGGACTTAGCCTCGGCAACAGATTCCCTAAAACAATAAGTCGACAACAATGGATGTACAGCCTGGCCTGCACGGTCACCTGACTTTAACACTATGACGTTCCTCGTATGTACCACACAGGTAACACGGGGTTTATCTATCGCGACAATAACAAACGCTGAATGTTTGTTTCCTGACTTTTCGAACTAGCCGAGACCTGTTCTCGTAGAGCGTGTAATAAAATACCGATCTTAACACTTTCAATAAGATGAACGTCAAATATTCTGGGGTGCCTACCGCCGGCCCAAATTCCCGAAACGAATAGCTGAAAATTGGAGACCTTCGTTTTCCCTCGACATCCGCGATCAAATACCTCGGCCCATCCTCTCTATCGCGACTCTTCACTGTCTTGGCGGGAAACCACCCTCCCAGTCCAGTAGTCACGAGGTGGTGCCTTCGGCCAATCAGTGTCGAGCGTCCTTCAAAGCTCCGCCCTCAGAGAACAGATTCCGTCTTAGTTCTCCTCGCCCCCTTTTATTTTCCAATAAACATTTTACATATACAATTATATATTTTAAATAAATACCTAAAGTTGCACGTTACACATATTGGACCTCTTCTTCTTCTTCTTCTTCTAGCAGCTAATGAGAATCTTTGTATATAATGCAGTGAATATCACTGGTTTTTGAGTGTGATAGTAACACTGTAGACAATAAGGATATGGTCAGCTGACATCAATCTTAAACAGTTCGATCCACACATTCTCCTTTCCGTCCAAGCAGACACAGCTTGTGAAGCATCAAAGTTTGACGTTGTAATAAACCTTAATATTGCCCACAGTATCATAACAAAACTCCATGCCGTTTTCAGTGTATTATCAAAATTATATTTCTAATTACAAAACGTGCTCCGCACACTTTCTGATATGTTTTTAAAATATGAATCACCTCCCAACGTTTGGGCATCAAATTTCTCTACATACTGTGTGTATGTATGTATGTATGTATGCATGCATGCTATTTCCTTATTTATCACTGGCTTGCAGTCGTCGTAGGTGTGTCAAATCTGCTGTCGTTAAATCGCAGAAGTGAACGTGAAAAATGCATTTTTGACATTCAGTATGATCTGTAATGAATAGAGCCCTCGATTTATCGCGCAAAGAATTCTGCAACAGTTCGTTTCAATGCCTTACGAACACATATGCAGCTCTGCTTCATGGTCAGTAGGGCTCTACCCGCAAATCACAGACGTGTGGTGTCGCAGTAACCTTGTTCCTGTCGGCACAGTCAAATGAGCCACGTCTGTGCAATAATACATTCTGCCAATAACAAATGATGCATGGCTGCATATGTGCACATAAGGCATTGAAACAAACTGTTGCAGAATTATTTTCGCGAAAATTCGTGGGCTCTAGTAACGAACAGAGACCTGAAAAACATTCGCGTTTTCTTTTGAGAACAAGCCAGAATACAAACAACTTTTAAGCACGTGATCTTTCATTTATTTCAAACAATTGCAAATAACTTGAATATTTTTAACCAAATGCTATGAAAAAATTTGATACTGTGTAGAGTCGTTCGATACGCAATTTCGCCAGATGGTTTTTTTTTTTAATAATGTACTGTTTGCTAGCAAAAATTATTTTGCTTAATTTTTACTTATTTTGACAACAAAATATGTGCTATTTCAGATATGAGTGTTAAAACTGCCAGAATTAATTTTTCATATATGTATTAATTTTCGTTAAAAAATATTTTCGAAACCAATGCTAAACTAAAGAGCGAGGCCTTAAGGGCGTTGGACCCGTAAAAATTCAAAATTTTATATTTGTGCCAAACCTGTTCAACTTTTGCACATCAGATAACATGTCATTTCCCCAAATAAAAAAAATTTAGGTCCCATAGTTTTTTAATAATCACTCATCAAAGTCTCAAAATGGCCATTGCGGTGTAGCCAAAATCAAAAAAAGTAATTAACGAATAAATTCAAAATTACAGGAACTGATAGTTAGTGTATCATTGCATTTTACGACATGGTTGACAAAAGTTAGTTTTGAAAATTTCAGTAGTAGCCAAAAGTCAAAGTTATGCAGAAATTTACTCATTTTCATCAATTTTTTTAAAATACAAAAAGTTATCGCTTTGTGTTCACAAAAGTGTCTTGAAGTAGCTAACATCATTAAGAATTAATGTGAATTATCTTGTTTCTGTAAGTTAATTATTTTTTATTATTTTGGCTACACCGCAACTGCCATTTTGTGACTTTGATAGGTCATAATGCTAAAACTATGGGACCTAATTTTTTTTATTTGGGGAAATGACATGATATCTGATGGGTAAAAGTTGAACAGTGTTTGGCACGAATATAAAATTTTGAATTTTTACGGGTCCAACGTCCTTAAGTTCTTGTCACTTTCACAATTGGCCCTTGGCTCTTTCGACAGCTCCTGGAAGTAGTTGAATCAGTAACAATCACGTATCTAAATGAAGAACTGTATAACTGTGATAGTAATCAACAAATAGCTGCTATCTGCTTGAGTTCACTGATATTTAGGGACAGGAAGTTTTGGCGAAAATATTTTTGCCCCACTTTGTTTCAGTGTCTTACGTGCACACCTGCAGCTCAACTTCATGGCTATTGGCAAAGTGTTTTTGTACAGAGTATTTTTTTCCTTTTGAGTGGGCCAATCAGTACACGGATAACTGCGACAAATCACGCCTGTGATTTTCGGGTTTAAACTCCAGACGTTGGATGTTACGTAGTCCATCACTGGCCACAAAGCAGAGATACAGGTGCGCACGTAGGACATTGAAACAAAGTGGTGCAAAAGTCTTTTCGTGAAATTTCCTGTCTCTACTGATATTCTTGGAGGCTAGCTTACAGATTAGTGAACCAGCGAATTTTTCCGGTCTCTAGTAATTAATCTATGAAACTCACGTGCCAGTTAGCTATAGAGCGTCTGGCAGCTACTCGGAACTGTGGACTGGCATTGGCGTGTGATAAGCAGTTGCAATGTAAGCTGGTGTTTGCTCAGTACTGTATAGTCTCCAGGAACCAGGAGGTACAGTGGAGCCAGTTCAAACATAAAGTTATGCAACCACTCAGTAACTTACCTGCGAGGTATATATTATAATTACTTAACTTCGCTTCCTTTATTCCTTTCCTTAGGTAAGTTGCTCGTGCAGCCAATAGAAAAACAAAATTTGAAACTTCAAGAAAACGATTTTAAATGACATTATTATAACGACATAAAATAGAAAATTTTAAGCCAGCATGCCGTCTTCCCGACGTAGGATCCAAAAAACCGGACCGCCCTAGGCGGTGGCTATAGCATTATAGGTAGCGACACCAGTTTTTCGCGAAAAGAATTTTGCCTCCCTTTGTTTCAGTGCCTTACGTTCACATATGCAGTTCTGCTTCGTGGTCAGTAATAGGATATTTTAGCCCTCACAAGCCTTGGGCTTCTTCCGGCAATTCACATACGTGTGGCGTTGAATGAATGTTTTTGTAATTTACTCAGTCAAATGAGATACGGCTCTTGTCATAGACGCGCTGCCAATAACTGTGAAGCAGAACTGCAGATGTGCACGTAAGCCACTGAATCAAACTGTGGCAAAATTCTATTCGCGAAAAACAAGGGTCCCTAATTATAGGTGATGTGACATCCGCTTTGCAACTACGTCTTGAGAGGCTGGCGATTAGACAAGGAAGTAAACAGGTACAGTTGAGAACAAATAGGCCTACAGCTTACCTTGCAACACAATGAACACACGCCACTTCATCGTTGTTGTGTTGCTGAGAGTTGCTTTATTAACAGGCCGTGGTACATAATTCAACGCTAAAAGCATTAATCTACAACTGTAGGTTTCTCGAAGCCAATTTGCGAAAGTTAAACTATAGCAATCCTAGATAATAGTTATAGCCAACGATTAAAACAAAATAGTTTCCAGTGTTACGAACTTCTGAGGCACAATCTCTAACGCCGGAACCTCTTGCGTTTAATTGCGGAGCAAGAGATCACGCGTAACGAATTAGAAATTATGGATGAATATTTACTCATAAAGTTGGCAAATACCATTATCTAGGATTGTCATTGAGTATTTTATCCCTATTGGCTTCGAGAAAAGCGTAGAAATCAATTGAAGTTTACAGCGTGTATTTATCTACCACACACTATTAAGGATGTATCCAAACATGCCACAAGGAAGATTGTATCGGGAGTAAACTGTTGCTGTGCCGCTTATGTTGTGCATCGTGCGGTGCGACAGCTCAAGAAACAGGTTGTGAGGATGTATACGTAATCAAGAGTGTCATCTCGTCTAGTGCGCTTTTCTAAACAAGAAGCCTAATGGCAAGGTAAACGCCAAACCTGTTCATCTGCCCATTGACGCCTTATGGGAAGGAAGGGCAAAACTATACACCTAAAACCAAAATTACAATGACAGCGTATTTTGCTGTGATTACATGTATACTTCCTGCTTGCAATAAGGGTCATCTATTAGAACAAATACGTATTCCAGAACTATCAGTTTCCTGTTCATCTGCCCATTGACGTCTTATGGGAAGGAGGGGCAAAACTATACACCTAAAACCAAAATTACAAT
>PNEQ01019516.1:0-10446 GCA_003012365.1 Medauroidea extradentata
AGTCACTCACAATGGTGGACCCAAAGAAATAATACCGAAGAATCTTTCTGGCCTAGAATCACCTTCTTCCTACTACTTGCTGCGGTCCCACTCGCTGGACGCCCTTGAACAGTCGTCGCAATCCAATACTTGTCACTATCACTTCAGATCACACTAGGCACCTGCCAGCAAAAACTCTCTCGCTCCTGCTGCAGCTCCCTCTTATATACACCACCCTCCTTCTTCTTGAATTATCTCGGCGGGTCTCTGTTCTCCAACCTCCTGGAAAGATGTCGCTTCAATGTCAAGCACCACCCCAAGAGATAAAGAGGGAACAGGATCATTCCAGATCACGATATTTTCTCTCGGTTACCCGATACTGGGCGCAGGTGGTTATCATGGAGTAATACAATCCATGCGCACCCGAGGAGGTCTTTTAGCGCTGCCGTCACTGTATTGTATTTCGCCGCCCTGCCCGACAGCCACGGCGCCGAGGAGTGAGTGGGAAGGGGGTGTCGTAGCTCCGCCACCACAGTATCGTACTACACCGCCCAGCCAGACAGTCGCGGCTCGCAACACTATATTCTGTAGTGAATAATATTGTACACTAGCTATAAATGAAGCACGCTATTTCCCGAAACTACGGTAGTACAGTTTTCTTTATTAAACGACACTGTAAGTCAGATCTACATACCACATGTTCGGTACCGAAATTACAAGACTTCAGTACTAGATTTCTTAATACAAATTAACCAAACGGGAAAAAAATTTTAAAGCTTGAAAATCGTACAGTAATTCACATGAATCGTACAACCGTACAATAAGGCACAAAATCGCACATTGTACGGGAAAATCGTTAAGAGTTGGCAGCTATGGCAGTCCATAATTTTGCTTCTTTTTTCTTTTGCTTATCTTCTTTTCCTTCAGCAGAATGTAACCTTACCCTTTAAAAAACTGTTGGGTATCATCTTTCCTTCCCCTCCCTTTGTGGCCTTTCTACCTTTACCAGAAAACAAATAAAGCTTTGAAGAGAAGGGAACCGTGAACATTGTAAATGCTGTGTTTTGTTACCCTCAATGTACTTATCTTGCCAGCAGAGGAGTTTTTACCAGCACTTAACCATGATAGGCCAAAAAGAAGTTAATTTCAGCCACATCAAATTGCTGAACAATTTCTGTTTTCTCAAAAATATTTTTGACTGGCAGATTAAAACCTGTGTGTATGAAGGATGTGGACAGCCACCATTCATCATTACAAATGTATTGCTTGCTGCTCTGAAACAGTTAGGACAGGAACATAGATAAGCAAAAGAAGTGTTGCTATTATCACTGCGAAAATTGGAAGGGCAGGAGGAGTTATAAATGAGAGATAAGATATCACTGCACACATATATGGCAGTAGCACTGAACTTCAGCAGAAGAAGAGGAAGTAGGCAGTGGGAGGCTCGATGTTTTTCTTCACACGTATGGGCAGTCTGCATTGAGGTCCATATAGTGTGCAGCACTCTCATTTCATATGACAACTGCCACAGAATTTATCTTCCCCATTCCTTTATTTTAAATGTTGATTTACGGCATGCAGGTTACAGCTAATAACCTACAAACCACGTACTTTATCGCTGTGGACTGTCGTAATTATTAGGGCCATGTTGGTCCACCACAAATAATAAAATTAATAAATTTTTTGAGTTTAACAAAAAAAAATTACGAAATGTTTTACTCCTGATTATTTCGGGTACATTATTTCCCAAATCTTTCCTGAAAAGTCTGAATCCCGCTCAGCTCTGGTGAAACCATCTTTACTTTGCAAACTTTCAATGCAGGGAAACCTCGTTAATACAAGCATCATTAATATCAGACTGCAAAAACTAAGGCCTCTTAAGGTTTGTTTTAAAAAGGTTTCATTGTATTCTGTGACAATGCTTAGCAATCTTTCTGGGAGTGTTGTACCATCTGTTAGTATGTGTTATATTGAACAGTGTTTTAGTTTGATTGTATAAAGAATGCCACACACTACCAGATAAACTTGGTGCTGTGTTGCCAGTAGCAAGTAAATCATCACTGTTGTTAACTGTGCACAAATGTTACAGTTAGCTTATTACTCAGCTAAATTTTATATTAATGTTGCATATGAGAAGTAATTTTTTATGACCACAGTATATTTGAAATATTGACTTATTTATTTGCAGTTTAATAAATATTAGCACATATCCTTTACTCTCTTTTTTGATTGCCCCTACTTTACATGTTAAGAAGGACCATATGTAATGAGTTAATGCAAAGTAGTTGTAATTGTCTTTATGTTTACATGTTCCTTGAAAATTTTTGTAAGTCCCCAAAGTGCTCTCTTTATAAATATTTGTTACGTATTCTTAACTGGTACCATTAAAGAACAATAAAGTGTTCAGCAGTTTGGAAATTAGGTCTTCCAGTTTGTTTCCTACTGTACCAACTCCCAACAGATTTTACCATGTTCTGTCGGTGCATGATTTCTCCATTGTATGCAATATTTTTCTTTACTACTAGAGAATAATAAAAACAAAACTGTTCACAGTTGTGACGCACTTACTTACAGATGCCATGATGATGAAACAAACTTCTTTTTTCCAACATGGCGGACAGATGTCAAGTTCAGTCATAGTCAATGCAACAACAGAATATGTTCACAGGTTGGAAACAAACATTCCACACACTGAAATAAACAATTTCCTGCTAAACCTACAGTTTCAATAATGTGACTACCAGTCCTATATAATGTTTAATGAGTACCAGACCTATATAATGTTTCTTTACACACAAAAAATATATATATTATATATATTTGTACACACACACACTTGATTTACTCGTGTATAGTGCACACTTTTATTCCAAAACAACTGATAAAAATTAAGGGGTGTGTGCTATGTATGGACAATAGAGGGGGGGAAACGTGGAAAAAGATGGTTGGTGTGTGGGGGGGAAGAAGGCAGAATTATAGTCTTAAACTGACGAGTGTCAAGAGTACGAGGAAGAGAGAGAAAATATTTCTCACCGCCGGTTCGTCCATCATTACGCTTCCTTTTCTTTTTCTCCTCGCTCTGCTATAACGGTCACTGCTAAAACCCTAATTTTTTGTTTGTCCTTATTCACGTTCCTGTTCAATCTGTTACTCAGTGTTCATAAAATACGCAGGTTAAAAACTTTTCTGAAGATGGCCATAAGTTTACTAGCTTTTACACAGGTAGGTTTAAACTGTTGGTTACAAAGTATGCTGCTCGACAATTTGACATAGCAGAAACGAAAGTTCGTGGGTGACGGGCTGAATCAATATGAGAAGCTAATTTTGATGTCTCGTGATCAGTGATCATTCTGTGGGGAAAGAAAGAAAAAAAGGTGACACTTTTTTTTTACAGAGAGAGCAGTGTATCATGAATAAATAAGGCAAGCTAAGCTGCTGTCCTAGCACGTTATTTCCTTATCTCTGGGACATGCTGCAAGCAGCAGGCAAACAGAAAGAGAGAGAGTATGTGTAGTCGTGCAGGCATATTGCGCGTGCACGCACGCACTCACACATACACATGCACGCACCTGGACCCCCCTTTTTATTAGCCTGTAATAAGTGCATCTCCTCTGCAAAATCTCATGATTTTTCATCATTCAGGGTTGGCAGGTATGTACACTATATGGAACTGATATAATTACTGATGCAAGAGCTACATATGTATTTCTGTTTATCTGAGAGATGATGTAGGTTAGGCAGGCTTACAAAATACAATTCTCTATGTGGTTTAGTGATACAAAGTTCATTACAACATGAATTTAATTTTAGATCTGATAAGGTGGTCCATCAATCTTCGAGGATGCACAATGCCATTACATTCATCTGCACATTCCATTAAATGTTTCGCCTTTAATATTTCTGATCCCTCGATAAACTGCCATTTAAAATCTTCTACATAATCCATAATTTCATACACTTCCACAACAGGCTCAAACATCTTCAAATTTCAAAATTACACCTCATTTATTGCAACATTACAAAAAAAATCTGTATTACAACACAGCAGAACGTCTTGTTTATACCTGTTAACACCACCATTTTGAGTTATGCAGTGCTGTGCTCTGGAGACAAAAAAAATTTGTGAATTGAAAGCATGGCTTGCTGGCACGTGCACCTAGATCCTCCATATTTCATGCCTACAAGACATGGCGGTTGAACCGAGCATCTAGGTACCAGTCTTCACAGCGTGCGGACCTAGAACCTCCAGAATGCCTCCATGACTTACCGTATTTGCCGGCATATAAGACGACAATTTTTACATATTTTTGACCCTCTACAATTGCTACTCGTCTTATATGAGGATGCAAAAATTTTTGGTAGCCAAAAATCGTTTGAAAGCTAAGCTGTAAGCTGTGGAGTTGTATGATGTTTCAATCAATTGCATTTTGCGTCACAAATGAAAACGAGTGCCCCGTTTATTTTAATAAAATTTACGGTACGAAATTTTGATGAGCGTCATTCATAATAAAGGACACTTCCTCGCGGCGATCAATACGAGCGCATGCCGAGATACTTTGTCTCGCAAGCCTACAACTCTCGGGCGGAGAAAACAAGGATCTAGGTCCACATGCTTTCATCCTTTGTCTCGCAAGCACAAGACTCTCGGGCGGAAAAAACGATGATCTAGGTACCGTACCACACATTCACGTGTCTACTATCTAGTGTTAGGCTGGCAGACAACAGCACACAGGAATGCGATGACCTTGCAAGCAGCTGTTGTTGCCCGGCGTTGCCATGTAGTGCACGGCGTGCCTCAGGCCGGCGTTGCCAAGTCGAGCACACCTGCCGGCAAATGGAGATATCGCCGGCCACCGCCGTGCGTTTCCTTGGCTCTTGGGTGCGCGGAGATCAGTACTAGCCAATGTTATTCCTTTATGTGTCTACTATGATGTTTATATGCCGATAATAAATGCATTGAAAATATTTAAACAAAATTTTTAATGTTTCTGACAAAGGAAAAAAATATTTTTCTGTCGGGAAATTCAAAATTAGTAATTTACTTTTTTTCAAGATTTTGTACCTTCAAAACCATGACTCGTCTTATATGCCGACAAATACGGTATCGTCAAACGTGATGATTCATGCTCACTGTATGATGATGCGCTGTTATAATGTAGCGGCGTCTGGAGAGTTGTGATGTTTTAAGTGTGAATCAGATTTTTTATGAACTATTTACACTGGAAATAATAACATACATGTACTGGACCGTAAGATGTTAACGTCTTATGCGGGATCATTTTGCTTAGTGATGCACATGAATGTATTACCAAGATTTTATAGTCTTTTATTTTTTCAATGTTTACTATGGGCCCCAGACATCTTTTTAGGTTCCCTTTTCAGGAAACAACCTGATATAAGGAAGGTGGGTGGGCTTAGGTTCCCTTTTCAGGAAACAACCCAAGGTAGGTAGGTAAGTAGGCGGGCTTTGGCTCCCTTCTCAGGAAGTAACCCATGGAAGATAGGAGGGTGGGCTTAGGCTTCCTTCTCAGGAAGCAACCCTAGGGATAGAGGACGTCGGGCTTAGGCTCCCTTCTCAGAAAGCAACCCTTTCGTGGTAAGGAGGGAGAGTGCCAGGCTGGCCCAGCCCGAAGGCCGAGCCCGTGACGACTGACTAGCTGGGCGCAGCGCGCGCCTTATATACCCCTGAGAGGTGCTGAAAGTACCATTATCAAAATGGCCGCCTGGCCGATCGAGGCTGTCTGCATCAACAGTGCGCCATACTCGCACAACATAAATACTCTCTCGTGGCACAAAGTTACTCTATTACACAACTAAACTTCCCAACTTGAATTATAAATGCTCGTATTGCCGTTTAATACTATAATTAACACACAAGAACACTTGAATATTCATAAAACAAATTTTAAGCAATAACAAACAAGTACAATTTATATTTACGTGCGTATTTCCTGCGATAGCTGTTTTAGTGCACTTTTACAGAGTCTATGCACGGGATTGGCACTACTGGTTGGCGCTCGGCCGTATTTTGTAAACAAACACTGGTACAGGTTAACAAATGTTGCAAATACAGTTACACATGAAAAATAAACATTGGATAAGCACTCGGACGTAAGTAAATACTGTGTTACAAATAATGCTTCATCTTCATAACATTACATGCTCATATATTATCCTTACATAAAAATAAACGGCAATATGGCGATCGGCAAAGGTACGGGCGAATACTACTGCCCTTAGGCCTAAATGGCAAAGTGTTAAAAATCGGGGGCGAGCGTTAACGTAGTTTATAAGTGGACGTGACAGAGTCGCGTCAAACTGGCACAACCGAACAGTGAATAGCGGCTTTGCCTGTAAGGCCCATGCAGTAATGTGTTTAAGTCTACTCAGTGAAGATACTCTTTGCAGGAGTCCTAACAAATCTTACAAATTGTGTGATGTGTTCTGCAGCTAGTAAAACATTCGTCGAAGGAGACTTCAACTATGGACATAAGCCTTGATTCTCACATTGGTCTAAAGGCAAGTACTCACTGGACTCAGACAATCATCCTGGGCCCACTAACCACATGGAATCATGCAGCAACTGCTCAGGACTAGCACCTCTAGAAGCATATTTAGTCATTAAAACTTTTAGTTTATGAAAATAAATAGGTAAAATATGTAACTGACTTGGCCGACAAATGACAAGGGCCCGGGTCAATCTTGAGACGAAATATATTGCAATTGGGTGGTGAATTCATGTAGACGGCAAAAACAACACCACGTAAGCATCGCAACCATAGGTAAGGTAAGGGGATTTTACGACCTTTTGACAATGGGGTCTTAAGACCTGACGAGGATGAAGTGAGGTGAAGGAACAACACAACATCCTTGCTCGAGCCGGGAATTTCTAACCCAGGACCTTGTAACACTAAGTTTTTCATGTTCTGTGGGATACAAGATACGTAAATGTATTTACATATTTTTTGTATTTATATTTCCTAATATATTTTTTATTTTCATATACATACGCAGGTGTTAATTTTAAAGGTATCTGTAGTAATTATTCCACTCAAGGAACAAATTTAATTACTTAAGTGTTGTTTATGCATGTGGGTATGTGTTGTGTTGCTTTGGGAACTTAAGGAAAGAACAGACTTTTTTTATAGGCAGGTGTGCGCGAGGGTTTAGCTTTATCCAATTATGGCCGGTTGGCAAGCAGAGTCTTCCTTGTTTGCGAGTTTTTTTTGTTTTTTTTTTCCAAGCTAAATATGGCGGCCGATGCAGTTGTTTGTGCTTGTGCGTATGAAAAAATTAGGATTAAAAGTGATGAAAAGTGCTATAAATGTAAGAGAATAGTGCGAAATGGTATCTTGTGTGATGCGTGCGACCATTGGTTTCACTTTCAATGTGGTAACGTCGAAAAAAGCTTGATTGACGATAATGATTGGTTTTGTGCCACGTGTGTCGCGGGCGCAAACGATACAAACAAGATACATGTAACGGATGCTGCTGCCGCAACAGAGGACAGTCAGCTAGTTAAACAGCTAGTGGCAGAAATTGAATCTCTGAAAGAAGTGATAAACATTTTAAAAGGCACCCCTGAAAATAAAGAAAAAAACGGTGAAACAACTAGTCAGTTAGAAGAAAATGTATGCTGGGCAAAGGTGACAAAAGGTTCCAAATCACGCCAGCCATCACAGAACTTCGAGACCTTCAAATCGCCAAACAGGTTTGAGTGTTTACAAAATGTAAATATGAGTAACTATGTTGATGCTATTTCTGACAAGTGCAAACCAAGCTCCAACACCTTGAAACAGAAATCTGCTGGTTTAAAAAAATTCCTTCAAAAGCCAGTTAACAATAGTAAAGTATTAATTTTAGCAGACAGTCATGGTAGGGACCTAGCGAGCAGAATAAAGGGCATTCAAAAGAACAAACTTGTCACAGGGATGGTGAAACCTAATGCCACCATGCAAGAAGTAACAAAAAATTAGTGAAAGTGAATGTAAAACCTTGGGAAAAACCGATACTGTAATAATAATTGGTGGTAGTAATGACATCTCCAGGGAGGAAGGCACAAAGGCTGTGTCTAACCTCAAAACTAGTCTCCATAAACTAACTCACACTAATGTTGTAGTTGTAAATCTTCCGCCAAGGTATGACCTATCACCCTGGTCAACTGTCAACAAACTGACCAGGAATATAAACAGTGAACTTGTAAAGGTGACAGATTGCTTTAGTAATGTAAGCCAATGTGATGTAAGTGCACTTGATAGGAACTTACATACAGCTCATGGTCTACACCTCAATGATAAGGGAAAAGATGTACTGTCTGTGAAAATCTGTGCTCTCATCACCAGTGTTCCTGAAAATTTGTCTAGACCTAGAAAGCCAACTTTCTTGGATAAGTGGCTACTTAGTCCTAGTCCTGTAAGGCAAAATGTAGTTGTCACTCCAAAGATTAACTCTGAACAAAGGTAACCTACCTTCCTTGATAGGTGGGTAATCAAAGCTACACAAGACAACACAAATTCTTTTTTACCTTAAACGTCTCAAAAATCTATGGCTCCTCAGCTAAATCACCAAATTTGAAGAAAGAATACAAATTCTATGCTACCAGACCTACCGTAAATTCCAACTCTATCCACTTAATTCTTACAGTAACTACATTGTTAATCATAAATTAAAACCAGCTACAGTAACCAAATTTTCAACCATTCCAAATTCACAACACTCTGATCATTCACTTTTTAACATGCAACTCAACAATAGCAGTTTATACAACAAGAAACTACACTATCAACACCAAAACACAAATAAATGTAGTCTTAAATATCACAGGCAACCAGAACAAAAAAGAAAACAAAACAAGCTAAACACTATCCAGGGTATTGCTAGTAGTAACAGTCTTAATCATGAAGGTATTCCTATAAATATCATGCATATGAATGTACATTCCATAAGAAACAAGGCCCTACAAATAGAAGTCTTAATTAATAATATGGATAATGATGTAAAGCCAAAAATTCTATGTTTTACTGAACATTGGTTGACATGCGCTGAAAGCCAAGTAGAATGGATCACAGATTATAAAATGGTTAGTATATATTGCAGAAAGGGTTTAGGTTATGGGGGAAGCTGCATTTTAGTACAAGAAAGATTGCTACAGTATGCTAAGAACATAGATCTTCCAAGTAACATTAATGATGATGGTCAATTTGAATGTGTAGCTATTGAAATTATGTTACATGTAACGCCTATTATTGTTATATCATTATATAGACCGCCCAACCGTGGTGTAAAGACATTTCTTAATAAACTTGAAAGTCTTCTAACACACATACACAAGCAAAATCTAAATAAAAATATTATCCTGTGTGGCGACTTAAATATTGACTATAGTACTAACACCAGAACAAAGCAACAACTTGAAAATATTTTAATTGCTTACAGTCTAGAAAATAAATAAATGGGATCCACACACTACACGTCAACATCAGCCACTGCTATAGACTACGTAATTAGTAAGTCTGAAATGCACTTAACCATTAATAACATTGATACAGGATTGTCAGATCATTATGCGCAACTCATAGAAATTGTTCTCAATTATTCAGCTGCAACATTACCAGTCACATATAAAAAAAATTAGAAAATACAGTCCAATAAATTGTGAATACTTTAATTCTAAATTAGCTGCAATAAATTGGGAAGAAATAAGTGAATTGAATGATGTAAACACTAATTATAATATTTTTCTTAACCTATTTCTGCTTCAATTTGAAGAATCATTTCCTTTTACCTTTAAAAAAATTAAGCCAAATACTATACATAAAAATGAAAAACCAAAGTGGATTAGTACAGGGATAATAACTGCCAGTAGAAAATTGAAAGAATTATATAAACAAAGCAAACATACCAATGATGAAAATTTCATTCAATATTACAATAGTTATAAAGCAATATACCGCAAAGTAGTTAAGGCAACAAAACTAAAGTATACCAGTACAAAAATAAGAGACTGTATAAACAGACCAAAAGACACATGGAAAGTAATAAATAAAAAAATGGGAAAGAAAATTGCGAGGCAAAATCAAAATATTGAAATTATTGATAAAGGAAAAATTATCACATCTGATGAAGAAGTTGCAGATGTTTTTAATTTCCACTATTTAAATGTAAGTGAAAAATTAAATCCTAATCCAAAACCTATACAATTTAACGAAATAAATAAAAATATAACACAAAATAACAAGCAAATTGTATTTCCTGCAACAAATGAAAAAGAAATAGAAAGAACTATCCTTAACCTTAAAAACAAAATATCACAAGATATACATGGTTTATCCAATGTCATTATTAAATCTTGCTATAAGAATATACTGAAACCTTTAAAGTTTATTATAAACCAGTCATTCAGACAAGGAGTTTTTCCTGACAGAATGAAAATGGCTAAAATACTTCCGATCCATAAAAAAGGAGACA